>JAODUO010002110.1:42500-65000 GCA_025642075.2 Ridgeia piscesae
TGTACATTTTGTGATACCAAGAAATTAGGAGAAAGGGTGATTTCATTATATATTTGTGTCGACAATTGACTGCAATAATAAAATTATACTATTGAGTTAGAACAAACGAGCTCCGTATTATGTCATTATTTAGTAAATAAAATGTTAAACACCATAAATGCTATTATACGTTTTCAAATAAAATAGCATTTCATTAACAATATAAGTAATATATATATATATATATATATATATATATATATATATATATATATATATTCCAAAAAGACATGGAGCTTATTAGATAGGAGCTGGGACACTCCCCTCCCCGGTGAAACAAAACGCGCACATATCTCGCTCAATTTCGGACGTTTCGTCGTTTAGTACGGTATCTGTTTGAAGTTGTTATAATTATCATCCCTGTGAGGGCGCTGTGTGTTGAAGAACCCCAGCTCGGATGGATTAGCGCTGGTATAGATTCATCCAAAGAAACAGGCGTCGGTCTGCAGCGCAGCGTGATGTTGGCTACAAGTGTGGGGACGACACAGACACTGTGACGTCACAACGACGCGGCCGACGCGCCAACCCAAGCATAGTTCTGACCCCCCAAGTTACGGTTACACGGCTGCAATTTTGTCTGCAAGTGGGTCACGACACATGGCCGGACTCCGCGCGACTGGAGCTTATTGGGGACTAAGCGAGACTAATTCGGGACTGGACACAAGAATAATATTCTAACGATGGATGACAGGTGTAGCTTCCGACTGATGAATACTAGGAAAATCAGATAATACATATCTTGTGTTATACGTTTCTTATCTTAAATGTCCGATTTAATATTGAGTTTACCACACTACTATAGGCACATAGCGATTTGCGTAGTGCAGATAATCGACACGATGCTAGGCAGTATGTGTCTTTTACGGGATTTGCGTTTTACATTGCTGTACGTTGTGGTTTCGATAAGCACTTATATCTGACAAGTTGTCTAAATGCACATAATCACAACACATGTATACGTTTGGCCCAAACAGGTTGTACTGCGCGAAAACTGGCACTCTTCATTATTAGTCAAAATCGCCAAACACAACTACTTGCCGCTATTGCCATGGCAACCACCATAATAATGGGTTAAAATTCATGATTTCCGTGATCATTGTCACCGGCAAAATGTCCACTACTTCTGCTTGTAATAATCCTTCGGACAATATAACTGAAATACGCTATTTCGGGACAGTTCGATTATTACGACCAAAACAAAACAAAGTCCTATATGTTAACATGGAGTATATGGACGTCCTGCCCCCAAGTGCCCCCAGCCTCGTTTTCGCGTGCGAGACTTGCACGCCCTATAGCAACCCGTCCACACACTACGGAAAGCCTCGTTATTCCATGTGGTGTTTGGCATACATCAAGTGACTTCACGGTTTTACTCGTTTATAGACCTACATCCACATCAGACATGGTGGTTTCTCGCAAACATGTATGGTCGAATTCACCCGTATCCTGGAACTAATCTTCTGCATGCCACCAACTTACAGCACCGTGTTCGTGATCAGACATACACCTTCGGACATGTTCTGGACATTGTAGAAGTGTTGTGACGTCAGTGTTGATGGAGACCCCGCTCATCGATCATGAGGCTGTACACTGCCGTCTCCAAGCACCAAAGCCAGACCGAAATAAGACCGCTCATCGATCATCAGGCTGTACACTGCCGTCTGCAAGCACCAAAGCCAGACCGAAATAAGACCGCTCATCGATCATCAGGCTGTACACTGCCGTCTCCAAGCACCAAAGCCAGACCGAAATAAGACCGCTCATCGATCATCAGGCTGTACACTGCCGTCTCCAAGCACCAAAGCCAGACCGAAATAAGACCGCTCATCGATCATCAGGCTGTACACTGCCGTCTCCAAGCACCAAAGCCAGACCGAAATAAGACCGCTCATCGATCATCATGCTGTACACTGCCGTCTCCAAGCACCAAAGCCAGACCGAAATAAGACCGCTCATCGATCATCATGCTGTACACTGCCGTCTCCAAGCACCAAAGCCAGACCGAAATAAGACGCTTGTTTCTTATCAGAAATAGGCAGCAATTAACACTGCTATTTTCCTGTGAGAACTATCACACTTGGTAACAAACCCGTGTCACAACATTGCATACTTATCTGAAGAGTACGACACGTTTTTGAAAGAACTATTAGACCGCCACACTCCACTGGTCACATGGCCAATTACTGTGCGGCCCAACACGCCTTGGCACACACAAGACTGTCACGTTAAGAGAAAGATGAGGCAAGCGAAGCTGTAGATTCTTCGAGACATATATACTGGCCAACGTGAATCTTGCCAAAAAGAAATACAGTCTGTGAAACCAAAGTTCTACGTTGAAATATGCGTATGATCTGCCCAATCTGTGTCTGGTATTGCACAATTCGCTGAAGACTTTCTTGAGCACTTCACAAGGAAAGTATTAGACTTTCGCAGCCAGCTAGCGAATAGACTCTTGTAACAGTCAACGCCAAGTTTCTGGTTTTATCGCAGACGATTTATCTCGTTAGTAAGGGCGTCCGATAAAATCAAACGTGCTTGATCCACCTCCTTCCTCACACATTGGTATTCTTGCGCCGAAATTAACTACACTCATCAACATGTTTCATCCACATTTAAACACCACATGGTCACACCTCTAATAAAGAATCCAGACTCGGTGCACAACTACCGGCCAATATAAAACCTTTCTTTTTCTTCAAGTTATTGGTTTATCCAGACAAACGACATCGCCAAGCCTATTTCATCATAAGCATATCCAAGTTAAATAAGTCGAATACCATATTTATTCTTTCTTTTACACTATTTCTGTTGTCGTTATTTGAATGTTTCCTCAGACGCTATGATCCTACGGTAACGGTGCCTGTTAAAATGTTGCCATGTTTACTTCCTGGAAATGCCTGGCGCCGGGGCCTCACCTAGCGACCGTGATTGTAATCGTGCTGAAAAAATAAAAACGCCACGTGATGGACAACTGACTGCACATCCAATATAAAGTCACTTTCCCCAAATGTTGGGTGACTCAACGAGGTAACTATAAGCCCAGCCCTCGTGGACTAACCATACCTAACCTTTGCACTAATTAATAACCACCTCATACTGCACACTAACTAATAATAATAATAATAATAATAATAATAATAATAATAATAATAATAATAATAATAATAATAATAATAATAATAATAATAATAATAATAACAATAATAAGCCTCGTCGTTTGATTGCTCCCAATGAAAGCAATTTCTCTTTTTTATACTAGCCTCGAATAACCAGTCTCCGTGAGTTTTAGCCCCCTCAACTCAGCCCCATCTTATCGGCGAAGTTACGCAGCCGAGCGATAGTCCTGTAAACTAGACTAGTGGCACAAAATTACATAACAATTTCGAGAGCCAAGTGGCGACGTATAGTGTGAAGAATGTATTCGACGAAGATATTTTAAAAAGTGAGTAATTTCAATCAGATGTTTTGTGAGGTGTTGTGTTTCACAAGGTTGATATTCATTGGCACTAACCTAGTTAACAATTAGAGTAGGATTCTTTACCCGCCTGCATTGTAGTTTGCATGGAACTGGTCTGGAAGATCATTCTGATTGGCGGCGATGGGGGTCCTTGGGTTTGGGTCAGATCAGTATTTGTTATTCGAAACCGGGCTATGTCACACAGTGGTGAGATGTAACAAAGTATATTTAATTCGTTACATTACTTAAGTAGCTTATTTTGAAATTTATTTATAACGAAGTAGTTTTTGGTTTACTTTCTTACATTTTACTTCTAAATTTTGCGTTACTAAAGTCTACCACCAATTTTTGGATTACAGGTTTACCAAGTTTATAATTACAACGTACTTAAATTGATGCGCGTCACTATGGCACTTTATCGGCCACCGACCCGTGAGTGTGTAGCCGTTGTTTGTTTTGCGCTCAGGCCGACATCATGGCATCAGTCGTGTTTCACGCTGACCACATAACTGGCTTTACCAATACGTCCCAGCGTTTGTGAAAAAAAACCTTTGAAGAGTTTGTTCGATTAAAGCTCAAGTGAAGTGTAAATACGGAGCAAGTCAATGTTTGTGTTGTGCCGACATCAATGATCAGTCGCATTTCCTTGCAGCTAGTCCTGACTTCGCACACCGGCGTTTCGGTAAGTCAGGCGCATTGACCTCAAGTCAATGGCTTACAAATTGCAATCGAGATTCATAGATACTTCTTCTTTGGTAATCGGATAAATAGGTTGCATCTCATTAGAAAAGATCAGTATAATGCTAGGCTGAAATGGCATGATGCGTTGTATCGGAAAGGTTAGGCATAACACTTCACCACGCAAAACATGCTACTGGTGCATATACTTAAGAATGCATCAACCGCCTAAGAAATGTGGAGTCGCAGTCTTTTTGGCTTGGTAAATGCGCGGTATAAATCGGTATTTTAACTTTAACTGAAAAACGAAGGAGTTATGCCAACACTGTGCGTATTTATTTTATAGTTTTAAACCTTTAGTCAATTTTACTTCTGTGCTTGTCAACTCTTGCGTGTTCAGCGACTGAGAGCCAGGCTATTATTTTAGATTTCATATATATCGTGATCTGTTGATGCATAATTTATAATTTAACTGTAAGCTATTCGTCCGACACTTTGTATGTACAGTAAGCGTGTGCACACACACACACACACACACACACACACACACACACACACACACACACACACACACACACACACACACACACACACACACACACACACACACACACACACACACACACACACACAAGCACAACACACACACACACACACACACACACACACACACACACACACACACACACACACACACACACACACACACACACATAAATATATATATATATATATATATATATATATATATATATATATATATATATATATATATATATATATACGTCACAGCAGACTGCGTTTCCTGGCAGCCATGTTTGTTTCGATAAGTTGATGGTACATGTAACGATCATGTTACGGAAATTCGTTGTCGGTGGTGCGTTTAGTACCTTTTTATTTAGAAGTTTGTATGTGCGTATGTGAAGTAACGAACGGGACAACGATGTTCAACTGACACGACGGCACATGCGAACATTGTACAATAAAAAATGTGCACAGCAGGGCGCCTAAGCGAGCCAAGTGCACATATCCTCAAATAATTTATAATATCAACATTATAAAAATGATATAAACACGTGTACGTCAAACACTATAGTAGATTCATCCGGCAGTTTAGTCAATGACGGAGCTAGACCCTATATGTAGTAGATTCGTTCGGCATCCGGCACTCTGTCGGAAGTAGAGTCATTGTCACTGTTGTAACGGTAGGTTCCAACTGCACATGTGTAGATGAAGTGCCGGAGGTATAGCTACTTTAACGTACGTCCGGGTGCGGACCAATAGAAACGGCCTAATGTATTTCCAAATTGTACAATATTCGTGAATGTTATTCAGTTCAACATTAACAGTGTATAACAAGTATATTATATATATATATATATATATATATATATATATATATATATATTATATACATATATATATATATATATATAGTATATATATATATATATATATATATATATATATATATATATATTGTATATAAGTATATATATGGACAAGTAAAATAAAACAAGCTACAAACATTGACGTGGCTCCCAGCTGTACCACATAAATTGTTCGTATTGTGTGAGTGACACATGGATAAAAACTTGCCGTATTTTACAATTTAAACATATTTTCTTAATCTATAGTAAAGCACTTAGACTATTTTATGCAATTTATTCAAACATATGGCTTAAAATGTCGAATTTTGGCGAAACACCACTGTTATATTATTGGCTAACACGCGTTCGTGAGAAGGTAGAAGTACCCGCGACTTCCAAATTGCATCTAATGATCTTTCGTCTGTCCGGTCAAATAGAGTATGTATTATCTGGTGAAATAGCGCATACGCAAACATGAGCTATTTGTCCGTATCCGGACGAGTAGTTCCCTAGGCTATTCGACCGTACCGGTCACATAGTCAGCATATATATATATATATATATATATATATATATATATATATATATATATATATATATATATATATATGACCGATTACTTTTGTACTTTTTACTTAAGTAGTTATTTCGAGGGTACTTTTACTTAAGTATTTTTTGGGAGATTACTTATACTTTTACTTAGTTATTTTTCTGGCGTAATTGTTCCAGCACTGGCTAGGTGACCCGATTTTCTTTTTTCTCAGAAATGTATAGGAGGCTGACGTAAGGCCATATACATATTTGATTTCACCGTGGAGGGGGCATTATAATATTTCATTAAAAATGTAACCAGATGTGTTATTGAAAATTTCACAGCATACTTAACTTCAATTGACAGAATTACAAGTCATAAGATAATAAATGCTCTGGAAAATCCATTCAACGCCTCAGTATTCCACAAACCACTTTCCATCCTTACCCCTTTCATTTATTCTAGAACCAGACCCTAATTTACCTTGATAACTTCACCAATCAAAATGACACCGGTATCGATCAATATGCAGAAATACACTGACTGACATATGCCATAAAGTAGTGACACGTTATGCTGCACAAATATATAATTTTTACTCACTCAGCAAAACACAAATTCTTATAGAAATTCAAACAACTTGCATAATGTTGTTTCTCTTAGACCTATATCGTTTGGGGAATGGCGAACGAACCTCTTAATAAATTATAAAATAGAATAAACTTTTATTACGGTATTTTGACACTTATTTAGTGGATCTTCCCAGAGAAAGGGAAATAAAAATAAATACATCATTCACAGCTGTCCCACGGACTGTATATTGCACTTGCCTTTGTTTACGATACATTGTGTTACATTGATGTGTACATACATAAACCAATATATGACCGCCTGTGTTACAGAAGCATGCCTCTACGTGTGGCAGTGATTGGGGCGGGGGCAGCAGGGTTGTGTGCCCTCAGACATCTCACAGCACGTCCCAGTGCCTTCACCGCCCTGGGGTTTGAGCAGACGTCTAATGTGGGGGGAACATGGGTGTACACCGAGGACACTGGACTTGACCGCAATGGACTGCCCATCCACTCGAGTGTGTACAAGAACATGACGTAAGTGATAGACTCGTCAGCTAATCAACAATCAGGCTTTATTTGTTGTTAATACTGACTTGATTTGTTGAATTTCACTTGTAGTCTTAAAGCACTTATTTATAAACTTTGTTACTTACAATTTAATTACATTCCATGCTCAATATAAATGTGCTACTAATAACCATCAACAATTCCCATAATCTGGTAGGTGCTACTAACTGAAATATACAAAGGGTGGTTACATGAATGAACCTTGTAATACGTAATAGTTTAAAAGGTTCATTAAAGACCAGGATGTGACGTGACATACATAACATACAACACCATATCAATACATACATATAATATTATGCACACTCAAATACTAACTCAAATGCAACACATATTGGGCATGTTTATCTGAGCAGCCATTTCTCTTTAATGGCAGTACAAATCTTCCTGTGGAAGTGATGGCGTTCCCCGACTTTCCCTTCAACGAGGACCTTCCCTCCTTCGTCAAGCACACGGATGTGTGTCAGTACCTGACTGACTACACTGACCGCTTTCACCTGCGTGATCACATCAGAGTAGGTAAAACTATGTACCAGTTGACTGCACTGGGTGTTAGAGAAAAACAATCATGTCACGGTGTAGATGATTGTGTCAAATATACAGTAAACATCGCCCACGTGGGTTCCATGAGAGATTTAATCTATGACACATGTGAAAATCTAACCTAACGAAAGGAGCCCTGTAAACCATCAACTGTCTGATCTCACTGTTGTCAACTGCAAAATGATTCTGTCTTGGTGACAGCAGAGGAGAATGTGCATCAGTGACTATCACTAACTGTGTTGACATCACTGTCACTCAGTGACTGTCACTAACTGTGTTGGCATCACTGTCACTCAGTGACTGTCACTAACTGTGTTGGCATCACTGTCACTCAGTGACTGTCACTAACTGTGTTGACACCACTGTCACTCAGTGACTATCACTAACTGTGTTGGCATCACTGTCACTCAGTGACTGTCACTAACTGTGTTGGCATCACTGTCACTCAGTGACTGTCACTAACTGTGTTGGCATCACTGTCACTCAGTGAACTGCCTGTATCAGGGTGTAGTATCATTTTGATGATCAGCTTATCAGTTAAAAACTTTGAGCAGCTGAAGCTGCTGCTATCTCACTGTCGTTCAATATACGTATAACATCTTCACACACTTCCCAGAGATTGTCCCAAAACGTTTCTAAAAGAATCCTTTATGGCAATGACAGCGTCGAAAATATGTAAAGAAAATGATGTGGCTCCTGACCTGGATGAAACGAAACTTCATATTTTATGTAAAACCAGCATCCACTGGCTGGGTTTAGAACATTTTATTGATTACTATGATCCAACTTAAATGAGAATTTTTTTTACCTCGGATCAAATGGGTGAAATCTGTTCTTCTGAGTTAGGCAAAAACTTGACTTACATAAACACTGATTTAGATGTTTTATGAGAAATGCGTTACCTTGTCAACCGTTTGTTGGAATGTC
Source organism: Ridgeia piscesae (assembly GCA_025642075.2). NCBI lineage: Eukaryota > Metazoa > Annelida > Polychaeta > Sabellida > Siboglinidae > Ridgeia > Ridgeia piscesae. The sequence continues at coordinate 51,186 of JAODUO010002110.1, forward strand.
TGTGTTGAGTGAAAATCCAACTTATGTGAGTCTCATTTAGGTGATGTTTACTGTATATATATATATATATATATATATATATATATATATATATATATATATATATATATATATATATATATATATATATAATTTTCTTTGACAACATATTGAAGCGGCATCACATATTGGATGTGTATATGCATAGTGCTTGGCATAGGTGGAGCGATTCATGGTTTGGAAGCATTATAAAATAGCATAATAATGTTATCACTGGGACATAAATTGAAAACATTTAATTATAAACTATTTAACTTAATGACTGGTGTCACTTAACTCATTGGTATGATGAGTGAGCCCACGGTTATTTTGAATGAGCCAGGTATAGTGATAGCTAAACTAGTTGGAATGGTAGCTAGGCTAGTTAGCAGGTTAGGTAAACTAGTTGGCATGGTGATTGAACTAGTCATTATGGTGATTAAACTCATTGGAATAGTGTTTGAACTACTTGGCAAGGCAACAACTGAACTGGTTGGTATTATGACTGAACTTGTTGTGGTGATTGAAGTGGTTGATCTGTTGCACAGTTCAACACCCAGGTGGAGCTAGTGGAACCTGAGACCACGCAGGCAGGCAGGACCACTTGGCATCTACGTACTAGGAATGTGACAGACCCAACCTGTGGTCTTGAGGACCATAAATTTGACTGTGTGATGGTGTGCAATGGGTAAGTCAGTTGAATGGTAACCACTTGGTGACTTGGTGCTAGTGTTCTTTTTCTATTTGTCTACACCATGGGTGCCCGAGATATGCTGTAGTCGTTGCTATGATTCATAAGCACACTTTTGTTCTAAAATTGATTGGTTTCCCTTTAAATGTATTGTCCACAAAATTAATAATTTCATCATATGAACTGGTTAATTAAACCACAATTTGTGCCAAAGGTCCAACAGACTTATGGGCTTTTATGGCATCACTCTGTGTCCACCATACATACAGATTAAGGTTCTATGTGAAGGAGCTGCAAGTTAATTCTTCTTACTACCAATAGCTGGCAAGAAGTGTTGGTAGAGAGAGTTGTGAATTGTGTTCTACAACAGTAAGTGGATATGACCACGACAGAAGATACAAACATATAATATTTTATTAACTCTGGCAATTGGTGTCTTTGTAGACACTACGCGGAGCCTCTTGTTTGCTCTCTGCCAGGGCAGAGTCAGTTTAAGGGTCTTGTCATGCACAGTCATGACTACAGACACCCCGAAGTGTTCTCAGACATGAATGTCCTGTGTCTCGGAGCAGGCCCTTCAGGAAGAGACATATCTATAGAGATGGCACCCTTCGCCAAACAGGTAACATGTTCTCATAGGTGGGGTAGATACAAATTACCTTCACACTATAGAGATGGCATTCTTTGCAACAAGGATTACTTTTTTCTTAGTTAGGGTAGATATATAGAGAGGGTAGCTTCATCAAGCAAGTAACATGTGATTTTAATAAGACTAGACGTATCTATAAAGGTGGTGTCCTTCGACAAGCAGGTAACATATTCTCTATGTTTGTTGTACATATCTATAGAGATGGTATTTTTCAGCAAGGTAACAGGTAACATGTCTTTGTTTGTTGTACATATAAATCAACAATTGCAGGTGTACTGGAGTCACAAGAAGAAGATGGGACTATATGCACCTCTGCCCACCAATCTGCGTGAGACGGCCACAGTCGCGAGTCTGAAGCCTGACAGTGCAGTGCTGACTACGGGGGAAGAGCTTCGTCTAGATGCATTCATCATTTGTACCGGCTATCTCTACACCTTTCCATTCCTAGCACCCTCATGTCATGTCAAAGTGGAAGACAAACGCGTGACGCCCCTCTACAAACACACCCTGCACACAGAGTACACCTCTCTTGCGTTTATCGGTCTATGCAGCAACACTCTCCCATTTCCTCAGTTTGACTGTCAGATCCGCTTCTGTCTGGCTGCATGGGATGGCAGCATGGAACTACCGACGCAGGCGGAGATGGACGCAGATACAGAGTGTGACTATAAGGCTAAGCTAGCAACTGGGGAACCACACAGACATGCCCACAAGTTGGCAGGGAAACAGTGGGAATATTACGATAAGCTAGCATCCCTCGCTGGATTCCCACCACTGCCACGCATCTTGCAGCAGATCTCTGACAACATTGATGATGAGAGGGCAAATAATATACTTGGTTACAAACACATGAAGGTGGAGATGATAGCACCAGACGCGTGTATTCTCAAAAAGTGTCACGAATGAATATGATTATTTTCTAGTGGCAGCCAGCTGCTTCTTAATCTAGTGCAATACAGTCATCTGAATGGCGGTCTTATCAATTCAGGAAGTCCAAAACACACATTTGTATTGGTTCTAACCACTCTGACACCCCAAAACATAGTATGAATATTTTACCTATCCAAAATGGCTTCCAGTTCAATTGGCCTGGTGTTGTATATAAGACATTAGCCACCAGGAACTCGCTTCTGAAACCCTCCTAGGGTCAATATGCATAAGTGTGTGCCTCTCAGTAGGTAGTGCCAGTCATTAGGTGGTGCCACTTGGTAGGTGGTGCCACTCAGTGGTTGGTGCCACTGGTAGGTGGTGCCACTCGGTAGGCTGTGTCAATTTATTTTTCTCTTGTGATACATGATGATGACTTAAATACCATGACCATTATGAAATTCTGGTCATTCCTGTAACTTTGTGAACTGATATGACCACCAGTGGATGAACATTATACTGCTATGACAATGTTTGTACATAAATATATAGTTTTTTTGTGATAATGTCGTTATCAGAAGAAAGTGGAACAGACTTGTTCAGTGTTGATAATTCACCATTCTGTGCAACAGAATCAGGTCTAGACAATTATTGTGTGCTTTCTGGGGTAAAACGAATAAGAATTACCTTGGTACATGTATATGGTTAAAGTTTCATAGCAACATGTTTAAATAGGTAAACCATAAATATTGTCATATCTATGAGATTGTTGAGCTGTCTAAGTAATTTTGCATGAATACATGGTGCTTCATATATATTTTTTACAATCTTTGACCTTGTTTTTAAGTATGTTACATTAATGTCATGTTTTTGAAAGATATTTTAGTGCATATCAACTGTAGTCATTATTGAACGAACAACATATACATGTATAGATATACTGTGGATGGCTGTGTTAATGGTGGTACATAATTTAGAGTGTGCTTTAATAATATAACTTCTGTTGCGCCTAATTCTGAGGAAACCAAGTTCAGAGGTGCATCAAAAATGTAAATATGGTTGCTTACATAAAACAGCTTGGTATATAATTAAGTACATATATATATATATATATATATATATATATAATATATATATATATAATATATATATATATATATATATATATATATATATACAATATTGGACAAGATTCCAATGCAGACTTTAGAAGTGGCATATATCGAGAAACATGTGCATACCTAGTCATAACCCAAGCTAAGCAATTCTGCACACATAATTTTGTTGATATATTGTGAAAAAGGTAATTACAATAGTCCAGTATACTGGATGCAATTGAATATTGATCAAGCTGATGTACAAATTCTTTGTTTTTATGAAATTGTTATATCATTACATGCATATGTATATTATACAAATAAATAATGTTATAGGAAGAACTATCTTGATATGTGTACTTTGTTTATCTGCCAGGATAAAAAATACCCCAGGTGATGTGCTTGTTTTAGCACCTTAATAAGTAAATTTGAAATTTTGGGGGGCATGACATTAATTATGGTTCTGCTCCCGCAGTAAATCTGAAATAATACTGCACTGCTGAGACGGGTGGGAAAATGTGCGAAAAATAGGTGGGGGGCAAATGACTGCAAATCCAACATAGAGTCTCTTTAAACAGGCACGTGTGATTTGTTTATGTCGATTGGCCTATGACACATTACCCGCAATGCGGCCCAATGCATTGCGGTAGCTGAACCGAAATGGCTTTTCAAAACGAAATGCTGCCACCTTGCGGTGACTAAGTAACCCAGGCTAATTGTTCTGGAGCAATCCGCTAGGCTCAACTGTGAGGGGCGCGAAGTGTGTTGCCATCTCATTGCGCCTGGGCAATCGAATCTAATACGTCTGTTTTAGGGGTCGACGCGCATTTGCATTTTGTGTTGTAATTATTTTTGTTGTTGGAGGGGCTGGATATACGATCATACATCCAATATTTAGGGAACATTATTGTGTAAATAGAGGCATCTGGAGACGCAGATGAGCTGTGAGATAAGCTCAGTCTCAAAGTCCAAGGCCAAGCCCAAGCGTGTGGGTGTGCAAATCGATGTTTTAAATTCGCGTTTAAAAAAATTACGTCACCGTAAAATCTTCAACAGTACTCCACCCTCCCGTCTTCTCACCAACAGACTAGTGGACAGCTTAAACCACGTAAGTAAACAACGAAAAGAGCAAAATGATGATCAACAGCACTGAGACCATGACAATAAACGGTCACGGCCTCCGATTATGGATCACAGCCCTAATACGTTCAGAGGTGCTACTTCTCGCAACAGTAAAGAGGAGAAATCTTGCATGGTACGGCCATAACACATGTCATGATGGCGTTGCTAAGACAGTCATGCAGGGCATACTGAAAGGTAGCAGACGGAGAGACAGTCGAACGAAGACCTGGATAGACAAGTATAGGCCTACGAGAATAGACCGCTTGACTTTGACAACCAATCGCTACAGAGACCAATGGGAATCCGCCCTGGCTTGAGAACATTCGCTGCTATGTTTCCTCTTTGACCTGACTGCATACTCGGACGCCAGGGGGCGCTGCGGCTGAATATGTCAGTGCCAGCCTACAGTATCCCTGGCACATCCCTTTGCAAAACTCCTCTTTTAACCTCAGCCAATGAAATCGCCTATAAGGAGTATAGTCGATCTTAGGTCGTGTTGTATAATTTTGAGTGATTTCAGCCACACGCTGCTCATGTTACAAGCAATGTTTAGTATGCGAATGGATCGTTATATTGGTATTCCCACAAGTCGTGTATCCGCATTCAAATTAGGGCGGGTATTTGCATTGTACTTTCCCACAGCTGACGCAGTAGTGACTGAAGAAGTCAATTGCTAAGATGTAATAGTTCGAATCCGCTCACTTCCACGGAGACGAACTGGCTGTAGCGCAGCCCAACGACTCCTGGCGTGCGAGGATGCATGACAGGCTACGGGAGTGAGTGAGTGAGTGAGTGAGTGAGTGAGTGGGTGGGTGGGTGGGTGAGTGCGTGCGTGCGTGAGTGGGTAGGTGAGTGAATGAGTGAGCGGGTGGGTGAGAGCGTGAGTGGGTGGGTGGGTGAGTGCGTGCGTGCGTGAGTGGGTAGGTGAGTGAATGAGTGAGCGGGTGGGTGAGAGCGTGGGTGGGTGGGTGGGAGTGAATGAGTGAATGAGTGAATGAGTGAATGAGTGAATGAGTGAATGAGTGAATGAGTGAGGGAATTTGTAAGTGTTTTTGTGAACGTTAAGGGTAGTGCGAAAGGAGAGGATATCGAATTCCTGCATCAGTTTCTATGTTGGTGTTAAAAATTGTTACGCGTAGTGTGTTTGTTCGTGGGGCTCAGTTGTTCCCCACAGGAACTATTGCCAGCAATTGTCGTCGAAGAAGATGTGACTATAATTTATAGATATATCTTTCTATAGGCTATGTGTTTGCAATGTGTTGTAAGTTCTATAATGTTTACTACTTCAGTTGAAGTCAGTTGCCCATCTTCTCCATTAGTCAGGCTGTCAGCGGCCGTCTTTTAATGACCACGTATTTTCTAGTTGTTTCAGCATATATGTTTGCGCAATCTTCTACAAATACTTCCTATCGTCATTTCTAGCTGACGCCGTAGCAGGTTTATTCAACTCGACATGCTATCAATGTGATTGCAGTACTCATTTCAACCTTTTAAATTTAGTTTGGCCAGTTACGCTTTTAGTAGGCCTAGTTTCTTTCTTCGATGCGTTCCCATGTTACAATAATGTTGAATGTGTTTCGCTCACGAAATATTGAACTAGTATAACAAAGATAAACCGAAATACATCGTCTAAGAGCAAACACATGCTATACTGAGACAAGCTAGGCTTAGACCTAGACTTAGTCATAGACATAGGTGCTGAAATTATTCTTTGACGTAGGACGCAATCAAAACAACATTGATCATGCAAGTGGGGACAAAAAACAAACTTCATGGTATTGTAACTCATGGCTTGAGGTGACATTTCTGGGTTATAAACGGTACAGACAACACCGCTTTAACTGGTCGACTGGCAGTGGTAGGTAACGTGAGTATAAAAACATTCGAGTCTTGTCACGCGCGGCATAATGCTCGTGCAACTGCGTCGTGCAATCCTCGAGCGGCAAAAACTTCGTGCGTGAGCTCAAGCTTTAATCCTCGCGCGTGCCTCTCGCGTTATTATCGACACGCGACCGAGAATACGCGGTCTCCATGCAAATTAGATAGCGGATTATGGGGACGGCTTCACAGAAGCGTGCAGGGAGAGTCGCGTTTGCCCCATCGCCCGTGTCAGGTAGGTTCTGTTTTCAGTTTATGCATACCCCAGTTAAAAGAAAGATCCAACCGCGTGAGTTCTGAACATTCACCTAATTCAGATTGTGTTTTCTGCGACGGCTTTTAGATAGACGTTGAATGGTTGTGAGAGTGAAGCGTGCCTGCCACCATCGCGACTGCGGAATATTGATAACAGAGTAGATATAGTTCTTTGCAGAAATATCTGTCAGAGCTTCTGTGCAGTTTAAATACAATATAAACCCTGTAACAAAAAACGTCAGAATATTTTTGAGTACATATTAGTCCTGTTGAATTTTTTTATTAGTTGTACAATGTATGGCAGTGGTTAGATGCATGGTTGTATTACCATATCAATCTGAATGCAGACTCACAGTCACATATGTCATGACACCGTGACACTGACAGTGCCTGTGGACAGTGTAGTTGTGCCTTGACTTGTGTCATGAGTAGTACTACTAATACTACTACTAGTTAATTGTACAAATACTCTAGACCAGTAATGGCAGTGTCAAGGTAAATAAGTGTCAGTGACACTGACATTGTGACAGTGACAGTGACAGAAAAAGTGAAATGACGCTGACAGTGCTAATAATGAGTGTGACGGCCCTGCATGTACTAAGACTAAGTCTTAGAGAACACGAACACTTAACAACATATATATATATATGTAAATAATCCTAAGTCTGGTTAACATTGAAAGGACTTAGAGACTTGGACTCCCCACAAAAGGTCAGACTAGTACTATTAAGAGTCTAAGTACGACCAGTATGATTGCGCATAAAATTTCCCAGAAATGGCAGAATTGTCAACTTGCACACAATAAAATAATTAATTCTGCTGCATGCCATAGTTCACGTCATTGAAATATTGCTTGATTTCATGCTAGACATGCCAGCAAATCCCATATAATGAAATTATAACTGGGTGTGTTCACCCTGTAATTAAATCAAGTAAACAGAGTAATCAGAGCCGTTGACATTGCCAAAGGCAAAGGACCTGTACAGCCTTTGAAAAACTGCCATGGCACTGGCTACAGATACATTTCAGTGGATGAGTGTGCAAACTAGTGAAATAAACATATTTTTATCTGAGTTCAATTTTCTGACTTTACTAGTTTGATCGAAGGTATATAACTGTTTATCTAGAGCAAAGTTGTGTGTGCTTTGAGTTTGAATAGTGTTGTAGTACAGCATTTAGTTATGTTCTTGGAATTTTTTTATTCTATAATTATATCTCCCTCTTATGACATATGTTATTTGTTTAACAAATAGTCCAACACTAGCAAAACCTGTCTTGCCAACAGATCTGTCCCAAGCCCAAGCAGACATCGGCCTGGAGAATTCCTTTTCTTCCACAGTACATGTTTTAGATTTTTTCTAAAAATATACATATCAATGTCTTGTAATTTTAGGCTACCGATTGTACTGTCAAAATCCTGGCATGCATTGTTTGAACCTGTTGAATATTTTGAATTGTATTCCTTATTCCATGAAGCTTGCATATAAGCACCCAGTAGTAGTTTGTTTTTGTGTGATTATTGTGGAATAATTCTGTTACACTGATACAAGGTATTACAATAGTATTCAGTAGCCAAGTTACTAAGAACAGTGAATAGCAACTACCTAGAGGCTAGACAAGGTGTCTACAATTGGCCAACTAGCAACATTGATGCAACTCAAGATCATATTGGGGTCATCCTGTACAGTGTAGGGACTGTCTTATACCTGTACCTGTGTTTGGTTAACAGTTTCTGATTATATAATATATAGTATTTTGGACACTGGTTCACCCAGCCTTCTCAGTCGATTTAGTGTATTCAGAATCAGGTGTTTTGGTATTCAGATTTGTAATGACTACAGTGTGAAGAGTTTAATTCATAATTGGGTTATTAAACTTTGTTAAACTAAGGGTTTCTTTAACGCGTCATACTGTAAAAACCTACTTGCCAATTACCCAAATATATTTTAGCAAAGCAGAAACAATTTTTTTACAATTGAGGGGGTACAAAAATGACTGCGGAATAGCGAGTATTTATAATTCTGAGGTATACTGGTTGCATTACTGTTAGGGAAAATAAATTTTATCCGTACATTCCTGCCAGATATGTGAATCCAGTATTCTCTCTGTTATTTGTCCCATTTAATCTAGCGCCTTTCAAAAATATGATTCACAGTGTTGTCTAATTATTCGGCCCATTTAATCAAGGTGTCGATACAAGTGCTTGAAGTGTAGTGTACCAAGGTAATGTGAATTATTATTACACTACTACTAACACTTAACATTCATCCACCTAGGGACACGTATTGATTAAACACACGTGCCTACTTGAACATGCATCTAATAACACAGCTACTCAATAATACACCAATTACTTTTTTCCACCCACAATATTCCGTCTTCTTTGTAGTAGAGTCGGCAGCTACACAGCCAGTAATCTGGTGCTGTGATCAGGTAAAGGTCAGACGGACTAGTCGAGATCAGGATTGGCAAGGATGATCATACCTCGTAGATCGACATCATCTCTGGGTCAACTGCAGCAGTTTCTGGTGCAGAATGAAAGTGATTCATTGTTTGTTTACGTGTAAAATAAACATGTATCTTTCGGTTGTATTAATCCTGAATGAGCTGCTGATTTGTTGATGTTACATCTCTATGATGGATGATGAGTTGTCTTCATTCTAGGAAAACCTCTATCTCCCTAGTTTCCCCAAGTTGCTCACTGGTGCACCCACTTCCCCTAGATAAACTGCTGCCCCTAGCACAACTTCTTCTATAAACTCTCATAAATGGGAAATGTCTTAAAAGGGAACAACCTAGAATTTTTTATATTTTATTAATGCTTTAACTGAATGGCACACTGCTAAATTTCACTGTTTTGTTCCTAGGATAAACATTTTTTAAACAATTTGTTACATTTTCTAAGGGTATATTTTGACTTGTTTAAACAATAATACCAGGAGCAGTGTTTTTACACTAGTACTAACTCTTCTGATGTTGGATTCATCTGCTTAGCTTTATGCAGAGACCCGTCCACCCGTCATTTTGATGGGTAAAAACCATTGTGGATGGGTAGAAATATGGGAGGACAGGTGAGGTAAAAAAAGGAGCAAAAAAGGTGTTGCAAAAACATAGATATTGTCAGTTATGCCTTAAGAATTGAGTGTAAATAGTGTCACATTTGTGTTTGTAGTCCATTTCAGGTCAGACACATTTTATAGTTTGTAAACTGGCTTAACAGTTAACTTTCATGTGTCCACCAAAACATGTGTGACTGGCACAAATTTGGTCCTGCATAAAGCCCTGACTGCAGGTGCTGCTGTCTGCCGACATTGTTGTCTGCTTCCAAAACTGAGCGTTTGATGACACCTTTATGTTCCAACTGAGCAGTTGACACCTCATAGCTGCTGTATCTTGATCTCTGCAAGTGATGACTCACTGATAAAAACAAAAATCTACAACACTGCAAGGTTTGGTTTCTGTCACCCTTCACCAATCTCAGTCAGGTTATGCATGCTTCATGTCACCCTTCCCCAGTCACAGTCAGGTTATGCATGCTTCATGTCACCCTTCCCCAGTCACAGTCATGGTTATGCATTCTTCGTGTCACCCTTCCCCCAGTCTCAGTCAGGTTATGTGTGCTTTGTGTCACCCTTCCCCAGTCTCAGTCATGGTTATGCATTCTTCGTGTCACCCTTCCACCAGCCTCAGTCAGGTTATGTGTGCTTTGTGTCACCCTTCCCCAGTCTCAGTCATGTTATGCATGCTTTGTGTCACTCTTCCCCAGTCTCAGTCATGGTTATGCATTCTTCGTGTCACCCTTCCACCAGCCTCAGTCAGGTTATGTGTGCTTTGTGTCACCCTTCCCCAGTCTCAGTCATGTTATGCATGCTTTGTGTCACTCTTCCCCAGTCTCAGTCATGTTATGCATGCTTTGTGTCACCCTTCCACCAGCCTCAGTCAGGTTATGTGTGCTTTGTGTCACCCTTCCCCAGTCTCAGTCATGTTATGCATGCTTTGTGTCACTCTTCCCCAGTCTCAGTCATGTTATGCATGCTTTGTGTCACCCTTCCCCAATCTCAGTAAGGTTATGCATGCTTCGTGTCACCCTTCCCCAGTCTCAGTCATGTTATGCATGCTTTGTGTCACCCTTCCCCAGTCTCAGTAAGGTTATGCATGCTTCGTGTCACCCTTCCCCAGTCTCAGTCATGTTATGCATGCTTTGTGTCACCCTTCCCCAGTCTCAGTCATGTTATGCATGCTTTGTGTCACCCTTCCCCAGTCTCAGTCAGGTTATGCATTCTTCATGTCATCCTTCCCCAGTCTCAGTCAGGTTATGCATTCTTCATGTCACCTTTCCCCAGTCTCAGTCATGTTATGCATGCTTTGTGTCACCCTTCCCCAGTCTCAGTCAGGTTATGCATGCTTCGTGTCACCCTTCCCCAATCTCAGTAAGGTTATGCATTCTTCATGTCATCCTTCCCCAGTCTCAGTCAGGTTATGCATTCTTCATGTCACCCTTCCCCAGTCTCAGTCATGTTATGCATGCTTTGTGTCACCCTTCCCCAGTCTCAGTCATGTTATGCATGCTTTGTGTCACCCTTCCCCAGTCTCAGTCAGGTTATGCATGCTTCGTGTCACCCTTCCCCAGTCTCAGTCAGGTTATGCATTCTTCATGTCACCCTTCCCCAGTCTCAGTCAGGTTATGCATGCTTCATGGTCACCCTTCCCCAGTCTCAGTCAGGTTATGCATGCTTCATGTCACCCTTCCCCAGTCACAGTCAGGTTATGCATGCTTCATGTCACCCTTCCCCAGTCTCAGTCAGGTTATGCATGCTTCATGTCACCCTTCCCCAGTCACAGTCAGGTTATGCATGCTTCATGTCACCCTTCCCCAGTCTCAGTCAGGTTATGCATTCTTCGTGTCACCCTTCCCCAGTCTCAGTCATGGTTATGCATGCTTCATGTCACCCTCCCACCAGTCTCAGTCAGGTTATGCATGCTTTGTGTCACCCTTCCCCAGTTTCAGTAAGGTTATGCATTCTTCGTGTCACCCTTCCCCAGTCTCAGTCAGGTTATGCATTCTTCGTGTCACCCTTCCCCAGTCTCAGTCAGGTTATGCATGCTTTGTGTCACCCTTCCCCAGTCTCAGTAAGGTTATGCATTCTTCGTGTCACCCTTCCCCCAGTCTCAGCAGGTTATGCATGCTTCGTGTCACCCTTCCCGTAGTCTCAATCAGGTTATGCATGCTTCGTGTCACCCTTCCTGTAGTCTCAGTCAGGTTATGTGTGCTTCGTGTCACCCTTCCCCCAGTCTCAGTAAGGTTATGCATGCTTCGTGTCACCCTTCCCCAGTCTCAGTCAGGTTATGCATGCTTTGTGTCACCCTTCCCCAGTCTCAGTCAGGTTATGCATGCTTCGTGTCACCCTTCCCCAATCTCAGTAAGGTTATGCATTCTTCATGTCATCCTTCCCCAGTCTCAGTCAGGTTATGCATTCTTCATGTCACCCTTCCCCAGTCTCAGTCATGTTATGCATGCTTTGTGTCACCCTTCCCCAGTCTCAGTCATGTTATGCATGCTTTGTGTCACCCTTCCCCAGTCTCAGTCAGGTTATGCATTCTTCATGTCATCCTTCCCCAGTCTCAGTCAGGTTATGCATTCTTCATGTCACCTTTCCCCAGTCTCAGTCATGTTATGCATGCTTTGTGTCACCCTTCCCCAGTCTCAGTCAGGTTATGCATGCTTCGTGTCACCCTTCCCCAATCTCAGTAAGGTTATGCATTCTTCATGTCATCCTTCCCCAGTCTCAGTCAGGTTATGCATTCTTCATGTCACCCTTCCCCAGTCTCAGTCATGTTATGCATGCTTTGTGTCACCCTTCCCCAGTCTCAGTCATGTTATGCATGCTTTGTGTCACCCTTCCCCAGTCTCAGTCAGGTTATGCATGCTTCGTGTCACCCTTCCCCAGTCTCAGTCAGGTTATGCATTCTTCATGTCACCCTTCCCCAGTCTCAGTCAGGTTATGCATGCTTCATGGTCACCCTTCCCCAGTCTCAGTCAGGTTATGCATGCTTCATGTCACCCTTCCCCAGTCACAGTCAGGTTATGCATGCTTCATGTCACCCTTCCCCAGTCTCAGTCAGGTTATGCATGCTTCATGTCACCCTTCCCCAGTCACAGTCAGGTTATGCATGCTTCATGTCACCCTTCCCCAGTCTCAGTCAGGTTATGCATTCTTCGTGTCACCCTTCCCCCAGTCTCAGTCATGGTTATGCATGCTTCATGTCACCCTCCCACCAGTCTCAGTCAGGTTATGCATGCTTTGTGTCACCCTTCCCCAGTCTCAGTAAGGTTATGCATTCTTCGTGTCACCCTTCCCCCAGTCTCAGTCAGGTTATGCATTCTTCGTGTCACCCTTCCCCCAGTCTCAGTCAGGTTATGCATGCTTTGTGTCACCCTTCCCCAGTCTCAGTAAGGTTATGCATTCTTCGTGTCACCCTTCCCCCAGTCTCAGCAGGTTATGCATGCTTCGTGTCACCCTTCCCGTAGTCTCAGTCAGGTTATGCATGCTTCGTGTCACCCTTCCTGTAGTCTCAGTCAGGTTATGTGTGCTTCGTGTCACCCTTCCCCCAGTCTCAGTAAGGTTATGCATGCTTCGTGTCACCCTTCCCCCAGTCTCAGTCAGGTTATGCATGCTTCGTGTCACCCTTTCCCAGGGCTTTATGCAGGATAAAGTTATTGCCAGTCACACATGTTTTGGTGGACACGTGGATGTGAACTGTTAAGCCAGTTTACAAACTTTTAAATGTGTCTGAATACCTGAAACGGACTACAAACACACAGTGACACCATTTCACTCACTTTCAATGCATAACTAACAATATCTATGATTTGGAAGACATTTTTTTTACTCTCATTTTTTTAAACCCGTCCACTACCCATCCACCATATTTCTACCCGTCCATATTAATTTTTACCCATCCAAATGACGGGTGGACGGGTCTCTACATAAAGCTATGCCCTTTCCCCAGTCTCAGTCAGGTTATGCTGCTATGTTGTGGTTATGCATTTGTTTCCTCTCTATATAACAGTGAATAGGTTAAAACACCCTTCAGCATAAACCATTTTGAAGGTATTTTTAAAAACAGTTCTAGATGCCAATATATCCACATAGTGTCGCATCACACCTTCGGTGCTCACTGAGCCCATCCTACCACCTTGCCTATCAGTTTACTCGGGGAAAACATTGGTTTTTACT
>JAODUO010002110.1:70000-76199 GCA_025642075.2 Ridgeia piscesae
TGCCATCTTTGGATGGATCATGACAGTTTGCAGTTTCAATCTGGGAAATGTACAATTCAATCTCCATTGTACTGAATGGAACTTGTAGAATGAGCTACTCATTTTCATTTAAAACATAACCACTCATATGGGATTGTGATGTTGGTATTTCCTTGGGAAAATAAATAAATATTAGGATTGTTCAATTAAGAGAAATATATAACACAGCCATGCATATTGTGTGTGTGTGTGTGTGTGTGTGTGCGTGCGTGCGTGCGTGCGTGCGTGCGTGCGTGCGTGCGTGCGTGCGTGCATGCATGCATGTATGTACCTGTGTGTGTGTGTACCTGTTTAGAATGCATCAGGTACGCATGCATGTCAAATGTTGTGAGCAAACTCGGCACGGTTCAGACATTTGGGTGAAACTACTAATAAACGCGATCAATCTCACACATTAATCTGTCAGAACTTTGAGAAATGATCATAAATTAAGGAAATGTAGGCATTTTCAAGTCTAGAATAATAGTCAATCTGATAAAAAGAATATTTTGAATGACTTGAAACTGAAAGTATGTGGATTAGTCAGAAAAGAAAAATAGGAAAGGGCGAAGTGCAGTAATGACACAATATTGAGTGCCCAGTCCAGTGCCCCAAGCTGGACTTAGGTCACCTTGACCCAGCACACCCAGTTACGACAATTCTATTCTGAACCTAGTATCAAATAAATGGGAATTTTCTGACAGTTCATTTGATGATTTCACACAAAAAAACACTTGAAAGAGCTCGACAAAATTGCTCTTGCATGTAATGGTTCATTCAAGGAAGGTTTGATTTTTCATGAAATGCATTTTAAATGAGAGAAGCAGAAAAGTCAAATTGATTGTCGCAGTTAGGATTCTGCATCGGAATGTTACACCTGAAAACATGGACTAGCCCCCCCCCTCATACATGATGAGGAGTTTTACCAGATGGTGTGGTACTGACAACTTGTCTATTGTAACCACTTGTTCAGTTACATATTGCAGAAATAGTTCCTTCCATGTGCCATGTGTGTCTGGAAGGAATGCTGGCAATTACTTGGGAGGAATGTGCAAGCTGATATAAGGTTTGTTGCTAGTTCAGGAACAAGATCCTGGCTGTATAGTGTGGCTGTTAGGCGCCAGTGATAAGCTCCCTGTGTCACAACTTGTGCCTGGACTACTGCGCAGAAAGTCAGTCCCATTTGCCCCAAAGGGAAAGTAAGGATTAGTCCAACAGCAACGATGCAATTGCTCTTGAGAAACTGCGGTAAATAATAGTAACTTAATTCTTTGCATTCATGTAAATAAATAAAGGCAAATAAATCAGGAATTAAAAAAAAATATGTCTACAGTATTAATTAAAATAAGCAATTACACAAAAAGATAGTGTAAAATGTAATATATTATTTTATATATATATATATATATATATATACATCAATGTATACATATATATTATACATATATAATATATATATATATATATATATATATATATATATTTTGTTTGCCTCACAACTTCCTACTCGTGCAATGATACATTTTACCCGTCAAAACCGGCCTTTGCCTGTCCACATGACGAGTGGACGTGTCCCTAGATAAAGCTCTGTACAAAATAAATGTCTCGTCTTTACGGCGTCCAATCGCGTCTGCGCGGCGAGATATGTGCTCTCTGTAAGAAACCACACACTTGTTTGTGACGAACAAAAAAGGTCTCCGCAGATCAATACACCTACTACAAGAGTAAAAAAGAAAACCACTGATTGCTGGCTGGTCTTCACTTTTATCTCCATAACTGCCAACCTGCCCTGGCTAAGAACACCCATCAATAAGAATCTTGTCACCTTGTATGTAGTGGTAGCATCAGCGAACTAGACGCAGAGCTCAGATTAGCTTCGCCGCGGTGAATGTACGGGCAGGTTGAAAGCAAGCCACGACCTCTGGGAGTTGTCATCAATCATAACCTTTGACAAAAAATCATTCACACATCCAGTGCTGGCAGTCGTAAGTTTAATTTTCAAGAGTGGACTGTTTCTCCTCAGTAGCAACTACCTGTGGGCTTATGTGTAGACACCAATTGTCAAGAACACATGAGACAACAGGGACATGACTTATGTGGGATGAACCCTAGGGCGTAGGAAGAGGCTTGTGGAGCCGTGTCAGTTAAGGGTTGTGTCTGCTTCCGCTGGGTCAGGGGGGCTTACCTGGAGCAAGGGTGTTACCTGGAGACACCTTGGGTGTTACCTGGAGCATGGGTGTTACCCAGGGCCGGGCCTTACCTCAGAACACAACTCTGGCTCCAGGTATGACCCCGGCTCTGGGTATGACCCTGACTCCAGGTATGACCCTGACTCCAGGTATGACCCTGACTCCAGGTATGACCCTGACTCCAGGTATGATGCTGGCTCTAGGTATGACCCTGGCTTTGGGTATCGACCCTGACTCCAGGTATGACCCTGACTCCAGGTATGATGCTGGCTCTGGGTATGACCCTGGCTTTGGGTATGACCCTGACTCCAGGTATGACCCTGGCTTCAGGTATGACCCTGGCTTCAGGTTTGACCCTGACTCCAGGTATGACCCTGGCTTCAGGTAGTGACCCTGGCTTCAGGCATGACCCTTACTCCAGGTATGACCCTGGCTCCAGGTGTGACTCTGGTCCTTCGCAAATCTGTGTTGTTTATTTCCAGACATAACTAGATATTAGATAAATGACACTGATTCTCAACTACCGGGTAGTGAGTTTACCACAGTGTCAATGTTAACCTCGAAGTACCTGTCACTTATGTTATACTATATGAAAAGGAGATAATTTATGCCATACTATTCTTTTACAAAAAGGACTGACCAAGTACTGTTGGGGAAATATTTGATAATGCTCGTCAGAGCTGTAGAAAGTCTGCGTTCAGTTCAGAGACTGCTTCAGTCGTCGATCTTGTCATGTATATGAGGTAGTTTCTGGCCAAGCCGATCCGAGCTGCATTGTTACTCTGTCGTATTGAGGTGAGCGTCTGTGTGCCCCGTGTGTGTGCACAGCTGTGCGTGAATAGACCCTCTCTGCTTACTTACTCGAGGGTGGAGATCCGAAAAAATGAAAATTAATTAAATGCCAACACTTATCAAACACGCGAGACGGGTTTATGCTAATTCCACCCCAGTAGATTTGAATTTGTGATGATCAGCATTTAGGTTTTGTAAAACCAGATGACACAGCCTTTGTGAGAGTGTTCCCAGGGTTCGTAGCACCAGACAGATCGTGGACACTTCAGGGAATAAATGGTGTCTTAGTGAATAAATTAGAAATATCTACCATGCAGATGTCTGATTTGTGTATAGGGAGCATGCATAGATTTTGTCTGTGTAGATTGGGGTTTAGCCCGGTAGTTTCTGTTGTGCACATAAGGGGCAACATTGTATTTCTTCTTTTTCTGTAGTTTGCATTTGTTACTACAATTGTGTTGTAAATCATTAATAAATTTATTATTTCAAGTTTCAGCAACAATAAACAGACTGGCGATTATCTCATTATAGACATAATAAAACAATGATTGATCCTTTGTACTTATAGTACAAATGGTCAAACGCAGCAAGATGAAGCACCTGTAATACTTATATATCATTATATAAGTTTGGGTATTGAGCTTTAGAATACACATTGATATGAGTTTCATATCAGTGTTGAACTAAATGTTATTGTGGTGGCCACTGGCCACAGAGAAAGATGAACACACTTCAAACATTTGTGTTGAAATTGAATTACCCAAGTGGAATTTTATTGGGGAAATGTTTTGAAATTTGAATGCTGCATCTGTGAAATGTTCAACTTGTAAATAAAGCATTCACACACACTGCTTATTGGTACGGTTTTCTTTACAGTTGGCTACACCAATCTTGGAAATGGGACCATAGTCACCTTCGTGCAAAACACATCGCAAACACTGGCAGGCATTCGGAGAACTTTGTTCATATCAGTTCATCTTTCTGCAGCAAATAAGAATGACTCCAAAGCTAATGACATCCAAAGATGATTCCGATGATCAATATTTCTTTGATTTGAAAAGATAAAACCGCAGATTTGTCGTCTCTTATGCATTTGTTCAGATAGCATTTACGATCACCTCGGCCGTGCAGAACCATGTTTTTCCCGCTTTACGTTTACGTGATCTATTTATTCGTCTGCCTGTTGATCTGTCTGTCCATTCATTGTCTGACACAAAAACCCACTTAGAATGCGCATTAGTGCAGCTACTGTTAGCTGCTAACGGCATGTCGCACAGACTTGTTGGCGTATTTGTATCTGCTGGTTCATATTAAGATATGTCATAGTTTGGGAAATGTTTGACAGCCGCGGCTGCTACTGTAACTCCTGCTGCCAGGGATCAGGACTGATGACATCATTAGCTGCCTGGGGAGGTCTCATTGTACACTTTCCCTGGCACATTCAAGTAACACTCATTATACTGCAATTAAATAACAATTTATTAACATTGACATTTGTTTTTGTGTGTGATTTATGTTAACATATTTGTAATGCATCCTGTATGGAGCTACTTTAAAAACTGCTCTTGGATGTTACTAACGTAATAGTGTAGTATTTTAAGTAGTGTTTGACACTAAATGTGTGTTTAAAATAAAAAATATTTTAAATAAATAACTTCAAAAAATTAATTAAATAAGCAACTAATATACAGGTAAGTTGAATGTCAATATACACACTACAGTTAAGTAGTTAAATAAAAAATGCAAACCAATTTATAAATATAAGTAAATTATAATCTATAAGGAAAGGGGAGGGAGGGAGGGAGGGAGGGAGGGAGGAGGGGGAGGGAGGGAGGGAGGGAGGGAGGAGGGAGGAGGGAGGGAGGAGGGAGGGGGAGGGAGGAGGAGGGAGGGAGGGAGGGAGGGAGGGAGGGAGGGAGGGAGGGAGGGAGGGAGGGAGGGAGGGAGGGAGGGAGGGAGGGAGGGAGGGAGGAGGGAGGGAGGAGGAGGGAGGAGAAAAAGCCAGATGACCAAATACAGTATAGTAATGTTTGTTGGTTTTACCGAGCTGCTGGTGTCTGATGTCAATTAGTTTTCAAGCTGTCATACATCTGTTTGCGTTCTGTCAACTTGACAGAAATACCAGCATTGACTTGCGGGTAATGTGGCATGTGGTTGACAAATGCCCTAGTTTTTGACTGCTTGTACTTGGCAGTGGACTGTGCCCATTTTCAAATATTAGCGCCTTGAGTAGAAGGAAATCAAATAGAAACGGACACTTGTTGGTGTAGGCGGGCGGCTTATGACAGCTGCAGTGGGTGACTGAGGTCGGAGGTAACGTGGTGTCGTACACAGATGTTTGTGCAGGCGCCCGGCTTTCATGCTGCCTGTCAACGTGTGAGCGTCTTTGTTAGCAAGGTGTCCCTTTGTACACCTGGCCCCTGAGTGGATAATACCGGCCCTTCACCTCCGCTACGAAATGGTGTGATTAATTGATCAGCGGCCCACCTCCCCAATGCTTGGGGTTGCCTTGTGGTTGCTGTGCTGATATTTGGAAGCCTATAGGTGGCCGGCAGTGTGTGTGTGGGGGCAGAGTAGAAGACTTGTACACCTTGAGGTGTGTGGACCTTTGTCATAGCTGTTGCTGATGCCACTGGGACATGGGCAGGGGTTTAGGTGAGTGTTTGGTTACACTGGAATAGCATAGGCTCTCAGTGGTGCATGTTACTGTGTGCCTTGCATGTGTAATCGTGAATGACCCTTGTCATGTTTGCGCAAGTGATATGTGTGTTGGCATGGGTACACGTCCATTGGCATGGTTAATTGGTAAGACAGCGAGTTTGGTTACCAATGCAACCAAACTCCCTGTCTTGCTTTGGCAGCTTGTTTGGTTCACATGGTTGTATCACTATGGCAGTGTGTTTGGTCCAGTTGGTTATATGGCACTGTGTTTGGTTCAGTTGGTTATATGGCAGTGTGTTTGGTTCAGTTGGTTATATGGCAGTGTGTTTGGTTCAGTTGGTTATATGGCAGTGTGTTTGGTTCAGTTGGTTATATGGCAGTGTGTTTGGTTCAGTTGGTTATATGGCAGTGTGTTTGGTCCAGTTGGTTATATGGCAGTGTGTTTGGTTCAGTTGGTTATATGGCAGTGTGTTTGGTTCAGTTGGTTATATGGCAGTGTGTTTGGTTCAGTTGGTTATATGGCAGTGTGTTTGGTTCAG
>JAODUO010002111.1:0-39848 GCA_025642075.2 Ridgeia piscesae
ATTGTTAAAGACAGGCGCAAACCTTTGTGAATAATGAAGGAGAAGTACCTAGTTGTGGGTGACTACTACTTGAGATACATTAAGATAGCACCCCTCACAAGCATGACAAGTGCACACACAATTCTGAAACTGAAGTACATGATTGCTCACTGGGATATCCCGGACGACATCGTCACAAACGTGAACTTGTACGGAACTCAGTTCTCCTCGGACGAGTTCCGAATCTTCGCAGAGACGTAGGGATTCGGGCCCCGACGTCTAGTCCATGTCAGCTGATTATGGGACGCCAAAACCAAACTGGGATCCCAACATTGGAGACAAAATCTTCCCCAGTGGCCCACCAAGAAGGAAATAGAGCAGAATGACAAGTACGAAAAAACAAATTATCGTGTCTACAAGACCGGCGCCACGGAGCACGACGTTGCCGAACTACGACCGGGAGACCAGGTCCTAGTCAAACGCGATGATGAAAAACAATGGGGGAGACCTTGAGTCCTGGTGAAACAATGCATGGAACCACGATCTTACCTCGTGCAGACGTCACAAGGCACGATAAGAAGGAACAGAAGACACCTACAACGTGTCCCGACCTCGTCCCAACTAAACTCCGATATATGACATATCGACACCCATCAAGGATGCTTTTGAGCCGGTCGCAACCACAAATCCGACGGAAACACTTGTCGTACAATAGTACCACCAGGTGAAGTGGCAGCAGACCCTTACGCAACCAGAAGTGCAAACCAGCTCGAATTAGCTATACCTAGCTACAGCTGTGAACTCACTTACTGAGTCAGAATAATCATCGAGTCATACTACGACAACAGAGTAGCCCACCTCTGTATTCGTTTAGAGGAGCCCATTTAGAGTAGTCTATCTGAGCTAGGCATTTTTGTTCTATCTATGAAATACTAATCGACAATATGTCACTTTGCGATAATTATCCAGACACTGAAACGTCACCAAGGACATTACTAATTTGCAGAACATTATCCGGAGAGACATTTCGGCAATTTACTAATAACTCAAAGATGGGAGATGTCTTGTGTGTCGTATAAGGATCCCCCGACATTATCCATACTTGAATTAATAAGCAGCTGTCTTGTGTGTCGTATAAGGTATCCCCTGACATTATCTATACTTGAATTAACAACCGCTCCCGAGAGAGCACGTGTTAGCCTCTTCCCGCGCAACCAATAGCAAAGTAGCCGCTAGTGTTTTCTTTTTGCTAATAAACATTGTTATACACATATACGTTGTATTTATCAAAGCTGCATGTATGTGACGTTGGGTCTTTCACGTAGCGTGGTAAGTGGAAGGAAGTGGAAATCGCCCCACAATATTGGTTAAGCAAAGATTTAACAAGATTTAACAAGATTGCCACCTAGAGATCAACTCAGATGGCAGGTGGACAGGAAGCCTTTGGCTATCGAGAGTCCAACCTATCTATCTAAGTATACCCCGCCCTTCTTAGGTATATGTCAATTTTATTTTAAATATATTAACATATATCATCTTGTAAATGCTGTCATCTGCATCACTTTTAATTTTCCTAAACACTTTTGTGTCGTCCGCAAACTCAACACCTTGTTGTTATGTCATCATCCAAATCATTGATATATATTAAGAATAAAATAGGTCCCAGTACTGATCCCGCGGACTCCACTCAAAACCGCTTTCCAGTTTGAAACCCCCCCATCAACTACTACTCTTTGTCTTCTACAATAAGCCATTTTTCTATCCAGTTGATCATTCCATTTCTATGCCATGGGCCTTTAGTTTAAGTAGTAGTCTTTGGTGTGGCACTTTGTCAAAGGTTTTTTAAAAAATCTAAGTAAAATTATCTCCCCTTTGTAAATTTCCCAAAAACTAACATATTTGTTAAGCATGCCCTGTTTTTAAAACCCCCTTGAGATGGGTTTATCAATTTATTTTTAACAAGAAAATCAACCAGGTGATCTTTAATTAGTCTTTCAAATAGTTTGCAAATCACCATGTTAAACTCACTGGTCTATAGTTCTCTGACTTGTTTTCAAACCCTTTTTTTAAATAATGGTATAATGTTTGCTTTTTCCATTCTAAGGGAACTATTCCCTCCTCTAATGACAAATTGAACACTGTTGCAAGGGTATGTGATTTGTTCTACAATTTCCAATAGTAATTTGGGAGGAATCCCATCCACCCAGGTGATTTATTATCCTTCATATCTTTATTTTCATAGCTACCATTGTTGGGGTTACAATTAGTTGTCCAAAAAGAAACTCTCCCCCTTCGAACTTAGTCTCAAGTACTGGTAATATACTAATATCTTCCCTGGTAAACACCGAACTAAAGTACTATTTAGGTTTTTCTGCCATTAAGAATCCTCTGTTATTATGTTTCCATCACTACCTTCTAGAGGACCGACCTTATCCTGAACTTTCTGTTTACTTCGAACATACGCATAAAAACTCTTGCTGTCATGTTTTATATTAAAAGCAATTTTTTGTTCGTAGCTTCTCTTTGAATTCTAATTTCAGCTGTAGCTTGATTAAGTGCTTCTTTATAAATGCTATAGTCTTCTTCACTTCCGGTATGTTATATTCTTCCACATAATTTGCTTGTACTTGATTTTTCTAATGGTTTCCCTTTTCGATAAGTGTTTCTTCTTTGACCTTTTCCCCCGTTTTTTCAAGGGGACAAATTTGTCAATGACGCAGTCAATTTCACTCTTTAAAATATTCCAGCATTCTGTTGTGTCTTATTCTTCAGTGTTTATTCCAGTCTATCTTTGCTAAATATTCCCTCATGTCCTTATATTTTCCCTTTTGTGAATTTTTTTTCTGTACCTTATTTTTCTATTCCGTTCTCCCTTTACTTTGATGATAAAATGTATTGGTTGTGATCACTACACCCCAGTGGCTCACATATCTTGACATTATCAACAAATTCATTCTGTGAGCTCAATACTATGTCTAACACGTTCTCGCCCCGGTTGCTTCTAACACATGTTGAGAAAGGAAATATCTTGTACAAAATTTAAAAAAAATCTTGATCCTCTCCCCGGTATTCTGTAGAGATGTCCACTGTATATGCCCATGGTTAAAATCCCCATAATAATACAGTCCCGTTTACTCACTTCTTTATAGCGTTATGTATTTTTATTCTCCCCATGCTTATGTTTGGACCGATACATAACCCAACAGTTAATGTTGAGTTTCCTGTAACTATGTTACACCAGACAGCTTCTTCACATTCTGCTTTTTTTTCTAATTTTATTTCAAAAGGCCTTGGATGGATTCTTTAATATAAAAATAACCCGCCCCCCCTTCTTCCAATCTATCTTTCCTAAACATTACATACCCTGTCTTTCCCTAATTGGCATCTGATATATCGGTGGGGCCCCAAGATTCAGTTATACCTATTATGTGAGGGTCATATCTTCTACCATAATGTTTAGTTCATTTCTTTTGTTTACTATGCTCCTTGTTTTAAACAAACACATTTATAACCAAATTCCGTAGGGCTTTCCAGGCTGTTCTTTGCTGTGTCTTTTTGCTATCTTTATCTATGCCTCTAGTATTTGGCTTCTCTGTGTACCCCCCCTGCGAAACTATTTTAAAAAAGTTGCAACCTTTCCATTATTCATCGATCAAAGAAGGTTCTCGGAGAACACTGCTGCGCCCTTTCCGCTTAGATGGAGGCCATCTTCATAAACATGTCTTTTTTACCAACAAAATATCCCCACAAATCTACAAATCCAACCCCTTCTTCACACATCTGCTCTAATAATCCGTTAATTGCCATCCCTTGCAATTTCTAAATGTTGTTCCCCTTCCCCTCATCACTGGAAGATTCCTGAGATTGAGTTAATCTGTCTTCTTCAGTGTCTCTACCAACTCTCTGTATCTCTTTACTATCCTGGTTGTTCCATCCCTGTCTGCATTGTTCGTCCCTACATGTACTAATTAATTGGGCCCCAAAACGTTCTCTACCCGTTCGTCACAGCTCTATCCTAGCCCCCGGAAGACAAACAACAACGTCTTTCCTTTTTTAATGTCCTGTCTGTCTTTCAAAATGGAGTCTCCCATAAATACCCTTTTTGTTCTCAATGCCCCTCGATCACTGCTTCAATAGTCCCCCGTTTTGCATCTCCCTGGTTGCTGACTTTTTTCCCCCCGCCGCTTTCTCTGTTTTCCTCTTTGGGTTTTTTTCTTCCTGTCATCGTCCTTGTTATTGATTCCGTTTGGTCACATCACCTCCACTTCCCCCTTTTTTCCATTCGTCTTACCTCCTGTCGCATCTATTCTCTCATCTCCTGTCCCCTTTCCCTCCCTCCCTTTTCTACTGTCATTTCTCCCTGTCCCTTCCTCATGTCATGTTTCCTGTTGTTCTTTTTCCATTTGTTGTCCTTGCAATCACCCTCCCTCCACTCGCACCCCCTTTACAATATCCGTTAGCCTAGCTAACTCTGTGTCAGACAGTCCACTTTCCAACACCCAAACATTGGAACGTAAACCCTTCCTCCGTTGTCTCTGACCAATTTTTCCGCACCCCGATACGGAAAATCCACCAAGCTGTGGCAGTGGTTACACACCAAGTGCCTCCTTGCCTTCACTTGCCGCTTGCCAGGTCCATATTACAAATTTTTCAAAACAACTCTTGTTTAAACCAACTTAGTCTTTAGAAAGACTGTTTGTTTATTGTGTACAGCAACTGCAGCACACTTTATGTTATAAAAACTTACTACCTATGCTACCATGAACAATAAGTTTAGTCTGTACTGGTACCGTTCCCTAGCGGAAACGTTGGACACTACCTATATAAACAAACAAGGGTTTCCTACTAAAACGCTTGTTTATTTTTAATAACAATGATACCTATTCACAGTTTTATCTTACATATGTAGTTGTTACTCTTATTGCTTTATTTCTTATATACTATATCAAATAAAGAGTATATATATAAAGTATAACGTTTAAACATAAATATACTATTGTGGTCTGTTGGTTCGTCTGGCACTGTCCAGCATGGTGGCCAGACTTTCGGTTTCATGTCTTGCACCCAGAACGCACTTATACAACTGGAACATATTGGTTTCGTCGAGTACATGTCTCCACATCTAACCTAGTATATTGGAGCAGGCTTCCGGTGTGGGGATGTGGTCGGGCGTCCAAGTACCATGTGTGAAGAGTTGACGTCTGATACCATTCACCAATGCTCAGTCCGCCTTCATGGCATGCCATATGGGTGGAATCAAGTGACACGCATTTAGGATCGTAGGAAGGAAGAACAAGTAGGGTTTCAGTAAGATCTGTAGACTTTGGACGCATAACTGCTTGCCTGAATCATAGAATGACAAGCTGCGGTGCTTACAGGGGAGCCTGTGTTGGACTTCCCAATCCCACCTTTTGGCAAAGAAAGTTGTCATCATGCAAATGGGATAAAATTACACAAAGTGCAGGAATCCGCTGGTTCCGCTGTAGGCGATAAGCATACATCAGGTTGCAATCCGAGGGGTGACAGGGCAAACAACATTATTATCTATAATGTGCTTGATAGCTAGTGCCTATAACTATATCAATGCAAACCCTTGTGTTGATAATGATAAATGATGAATATTTATCGGATATAAAGCAGCGCGGTGCAGCCAAACAATAAATGTAGCTAGTGATTTTCCATTGGGTAGTTGCAAGTTTATATCTGAGTATTACTAATTTTAGTACCTGACCTATGTAGGATTTTTAAGAGAGGGGAATGATTCGTCTCGCTATATTCCCGTAATTTGTTTTCTGAACTGAAAAGATAGGGGACATTGCTGTCCCTCTGAGGCTGGAAAAAAATGTGGGACGCGTCCCCCTTGCCCCCATCAATCGACAACCGTGCTTACATAGCAAAACAAACAAATATTTGTCATGCAATTTGTCCTTCAGAAATGTTCCTTATAATTAAAATTTGACAAAGAAAGAAGACAAAATGTTGATGCCTTTGGTCACAATATTCAGAATTTGAGACAACGTATTGTATTCAGTTATGAGCAGTTTTGGTAATATTCAAATAATACATGTGTATGAAAACACTCAACCCACTGTCATGGAAAATTGCAATGAATATGTATTTGGTTAATGTCTTATTTCACAAATGAAACCAGAGTTTGTATTCAGGTTCATCCTTTTACCGCCTCAGTTTGGAGACAATTCAAGCAACAGATTCCAAGTGCGTGACACTTGTTTCTCATTGTCAACTTTGCATCCTGCTGTCTGGGTAGTTATGACGGTGCTCTTCAAAATCTTGCAGCAAGAACTGAAGCTGGTGCTCGTTTATTGACAAGAGGCTGCTGAATTCTTGAACCCGAGCAACTGCTCGTTTAGCCTTTGAACAAAATACCTCCCTAGCCTGCTTGAAGTCCTCTCATTCCTCCCACTTATCTGGTTCGACCTGGAGAAACCCACTGGAAGTGTCAAACAATGCAGCAGCCCTTCAGCTTGACAAAAGATAGATTTGAGGGTGAAAGTAACCTTCTTTGTATGAGATGGAGTAGGTACCTGCGGTCTCACAGCTCTAGCCACCAGCCTCTGTATTGGAGAACTGACCTGAGTGTCAATAAAGCTAACCCAATAAGTGATTCTAGCAGATTCCACGTATGTTTGGTGTCTCACGCTGAATACCCGGAAAGAGACCCGTAGAATCATACCATCGTAGGTGTCGTCAACCTGTGATACTGTTCCGAGGATTGTTGCAGGTTAGTTTTGTTTTAAAGCATACCTGAGTTAGCAGATGTATCAACCAAACTCTCATCTCACCAGTCCCGTAACTGTGTGTGGTCTCAGACACACCTCTGGTCATAATCACACAATGTTATCACCTGTGTCTTCTGCTGTCATTTTGACAGAAAGCTGAACGCTGTCACCAACGTATATTTCTTGATTATATCAATAACAATTAATTAAATAATAAATATTGATTGCTGATCGTAGAATGTGTGTTTGTTGCAGAACGGGTAGATCGACTTGAAAAGGAACGAACGAACAAGTCAGAGCCGGATCCAAGGATTGTTGCAGGTTAGTTTTGTTTTAAAGCATACCTGAGTTAGCAGATGTATCAACCAAACTCTCATCTCACCAGTCCCGTAACTGTGTGTGGTCTCAGACACACTTCTGGTCATAATCACACAATGTTATCACCTGTGTCTTCTGCTGTCATTTTGACAGAAAGCTGAACGCTGTCACCAACGTATATTTCTTGATTATATCAATAACAATTAATTAAATAATAAATATTGATTGCTGATCGTAGAATGTGTGTTTGTTGCAGAACGGGTAGATCGACTTGAAAAGGAACGAACGAACAAGTCAGAGCCGGATCCAAGGATTGTTGCAGGTTAGTTTTGTTTTAAAGCATACCTGAGTTAGCTGATGTATCAACCAAACTCTCATCTCACCTGTCCCGTAACTGTGTGTGGTCTCAGACACACCTCTGGTCATAATCACACAATGTTTCCACCTGTGTCTTCTGCTGTCATTAGTGGCTCGTATAAAATTAGTTGTGTCCACTCTCATGTTGTCTTGTCAGTTCCTTTGGAGGTTGGAGGTCACTCACACACCAGGGCATCAGGCATCAGGTATACGTTTTAATGCCACGATATCAGGTCATCTGTTTTAGCGCCAGGGTATCAGGGAATTGATTTTACCCCAGTGCAGGAGGATATATAAGTTGACGTCAGACATGATGGTTCTATATATTCCGAGCACCCCGTATTTTCAACGGATTATTGCACTCGCCTCTACAGGGATCCGGTAGGATTGCCGCTAGTGACAGTCAAGTATGCTCGTCTTTATTTTAACAACCCATTTGATTTATTAACAAAAGCAATGAGCTGAGTCTCACCAAAAATCGAGGCTATTCACAGCTACGCCCAATATATGTATTACACCGACTTGTGAAGCGTTGGTTTTGGAATTCTGCAACTGTTTAATACCTTATTATATTTATGAAAGTCCCGCTGGTGATATATATCTTTAACAAATATTTGATCTTTTTAGAAAATGTATAGACGAAATATCAATAACATATTTGCATGAGCTACATCTGAAATACAGAACTATGATTAATAGTCTGGAATAATTACTTCTGGGTTATGTGTTGGTTTATCAATACCATAGCCACAAACACATGTATCTACATTTGCAAACACATACACACACAACAACACATACATACATACATACATATATATATATATATATATATATATATATATATATATATATATATATGTATGTGTATGTATATAATATAATATAATTATGTATAAATACACTCATATATAGACATGTATACACACATATATACACATCACACACACACATCATACACACATATATACTACATGCACACTCACCAGCACACATGCACAGTTGTAATACATGCACACATCCACCATATGGACACTTGAAGCAAATGCAACATACACAACATGCACACATGTACTCACAGAACACATATTCACTCACACATGCTCAAATACATACACACGTATACACTGAAATACACACACACACATCACACACAACACACATCGCACACGCACATGCAACGCACACATCACACACATCACACACATCACACACATCACACACATCACACACATCACACACACGCACACGCACGCACGCACGCACGCACGCACACACACACACACACACATACACACACCCATCACTATCTCTAGTCATGAGCAGGCGTATTGAATTAGCATGTATATATATATATATATATATATATATATATATATATATATATATATATATATATATATAGGTGCTGTAGTTGTTAGCATATTGTTGTGTTATTATTGTTCTCTCAGGTTGTATATCACGCCTTAGCAGTATTTACATGCTTATTTCATGTTTTCCTAGACATAATCAAAACATTTCTTGGTACTAGTATTTGCAAGGGTTCATGCTTGACACGCCAGCTTTAGAGTAGTTGTACAATGTATTCAACTTCCACATCAACCTGCAGAACCTGGGAGGTCTTTGCAACTAGAGGAAGACTATCGGAGGCAATTCAATTGCTCCGAGCATCCTAGGGGAATGCGAACTCCGACACAATGTAAAATATGATATGCCTGCCTATAGATTTACATGTTTCAGTTATGCATCTTCAATTTGTGGCAGACGTTTGAGGGCACAGGTCTTCTTCATGAAGTGTACTCAAATGGCCTCATATAATACTATTGCTGTGACTTGTAACACAGTATGATGACATTTTTTTCAATAAGTATTGTTATGATGTAGACACGTCTAACGTCATATACTATTATTTATGTGACTTCTCACACAATTTCTCCCATAAGTATCGTTCTGCAGTAGTCACGTCTAACTTGACAAACGGTGACCACCTCGCAGTGGTTGCAAAATCATGTGTCACCCCAGGGACGTCTGACCAAACCTTTCCATGCCATGGCATGTTGATATTTTGTCACAGGCTGTCGAACGTATGGTTCAAGATCTTCCTTGCCTTTCACTTTTCAAGACTGACTCACAGGTTTGTGGTGTATGTTTCTGAAGCTTCGCCCTTTTAAGAAATGTTCCAACACTTACAAACTCTTGACGGCCACTTCCGATCAGAACTATTCAATAAACATATGTGCCCCTACCGTGCAGAATTATAAACCTCTGCCTTGTGGTACAGGTTCTTGACAGAACCGAAAGCTAATGGAGCAAACCCTAACCAGAAACGCATGTCACTGTGGCAGCATCAAAGGCGGTCGATGTGTGGAACATTTCCCGACCTCTGTTTGCTCCACAAAAGAGCCACTAGTAACTTGCAAAAGCCTGCGGCACTTCAACACTTTTTGGTGGCAGCTTCCATGAAATGTACAACTACACGAAACACCATACCATACGGCCGTCACCCGGTATTACCAAGGACCGCGCTGTTCGACCCCATCTTCCGTCGCCAGTGGAAAATCAGCTAGGAAGAAGAAGAAAACAACTACTGACAATTGCACAATGGAATGTCAGGACTCTTCTCGACCGAGAAGCAGCTGACTGACCAGAAAGACGAACTTGCCAAATACAACGTCGACATCGCCGCCCTATGTGATACAAGGTTCTGGTAGTCTCAACGAATGTTCTTTCTACTGGATTGGCAAACCCGAAGGAGAAAGAAGGAAGGCCGGAGTGGGCTTTGCTATCAAAAAGGATATCGTCACAAACTGACAGAAATGCCACGGCCAGTAAGTGACAGAATCATGACGATGAGACTACCTCTGAGCAAGGACAACTTTGCTACAATTATCAGCGTGTACGCTCCAACAATGACACACCCAGATGAAAATAAGGAGACCTTCTACAACCAGCTGGTAAGTGAGCTCAGTGGCATCCCTCGTACAGATAAGCTACTGCTGATAGGAGACTTCAATGCGAGGCTACAAAAACGTCCCGTGCACTGAAGTCAGACTGGTGGGAAAGGAAGGCACTGGAGCTGCACAGCGCTGCTGACAGAAACAACATGAAGGGCTTTTACAATGGACTGAATGAAGTGTGGGGACCAAGAAGAAGGGACCTGTTCACATGAAATTAACAGATGGAATGGGGACACTTCCACAAGCTACTCATCGTCCCTGGCGACGTAGATCACGAAGCTCTGGACAGCACTCCGCAGGGTATTACCAAAACATGCCTCGATGATATTCCAACCATGCATGAGATAACTAAGCAATCGCCAGTCTGAAAGACGTCAAATCACCTGGTGGAGAAGGAATTCCTGCTGAAGTATGGAAGCAGGGAGGAGGCAATCTGTTCAGCAGACTGCACCAACTAATCACCAGTGCCTGGGAGATGGGTTCTGTACCACAATCATGGAACGATGCCAGCATTGTAACCATCTACAAGAAAGGTGATTGAACAGACTGTGGGAACTATAGAGGAATGTCTTTCTTTTCGACAGCAGGCAATATCTTCGCCAGGATCCTCCTCAACAGACTATCTACCCACATAACACCAGAGATAGTTCCGGAGACACAATGTGGCTTCAAAGGTAACCGGAGCACCGTGGGTGTGATATTCTGTGCATTGAACAAGACCGACCACTGTACATGGTATTTGTCGACTTCAGTAAGTCGTTCGATGCAGTTGGGAGGACCGGGCTATGACAGCTACTGAGTATGGATGCTCAGATAAGTTCACAACTATAATCGACGCTCTATATGCCGGAATGATGGCGAATGTTAATGTTGGAGGAGAAGTCTCGGAATTAATTCAGTTACAAATGGGACCAAGCAAGGTTGTGTACTGGTTCCCACGCTCTTCTCCATCTTCCTATCAGCAATGCTCAACGAGGCTTTCCGAGACATGGGTGGTGGCATTTACACACAGTCCAGAGAGAGCACTGACCTATTCAACGTCGCACACTTCAGAACGAAGGCCAAGACTACTCGGATACTGATGAGAGAGCTGCTATTCGCAAAGGACAGTGCACTAGTTGCCCACTCTGCTGAAGAGATGCAGAAAATAGTGAATGCTTTCTCAAATGCGTCAAAGACGGATGCCAGCATTGTAGCCATCTACAAGAAAGGTGATCGAACAGTCTGTGGGAACAGGGCTGCCATCTATGGAAGTTCTTCTGATCAGAAAGAATCTCAGGTGGATTGGACACCTCATGAGGATGTCACCAGACAGGCTACACAAGCAGGTTGCCTACTCTCAACAGATTTTTGGTCACAGAAAGAGAGAACGCCTTCGTCTTCGGTTCAAGGATACCATCAAGAGAAGCCTGAAACTGAGAGACCTAATGACCGACCCATGGACATCACTCTCACAGCAGAGAGATAAATTGAGAGCAATAGTCAAGTGATGGAAACAGTCTTTGACATATCGCGACCGACAGCATGATGATGATGACATGATGACGTACGTTTATAGGCGTTTCGCTACTTTACTTTTACATTGTGTGTGACAGTGAAGGTATGTGGATTGTGAGGTAACAACTTAGATTTTTGTTATTTTATGTGACACTACCAGTTTTATATTTGCCGCGCTGTAAATGAACTAGAATCGTCGCCATGGTGATCGAGAACACTAGTCACCAACTTCGCCAACTGTGTCAGCGGTCCACGAAATCGGATATGTGTGTCTCCAGGGCAGTCTCCTATAACCTGAAGCAATTGGACATTTGTTACTCAACAACCTAGTGTAAACGTACTGAATGATATATTAGCAGAAAACAACTTAATAACATGCCACAGAACCCAAACATATGATACACTTGATATGATAACACAGTCATCCAGTTCAATCGTATCGTCAACTGTAGCGTACCCCAGCAGCATATCAGATCACTACAGTGTCGTTTTCCGTCTATTGTCTGTTAGCCCAGGATCTGCTCGTGCCGTGAAACAACTGCATGATTTTCATGGACTTAAACTGACCTTTCTTTGCGTCATGCGTCGGTAGATACTACTATATATGTGAATACCATGGTTGGTCAGTACGAGCATGCAGTCTTATCAACCATTGACCTGCATGCCCCAGTTACTGTGAGAATGAAAGCTTGCCAATGCAAGAAATCGTGGTATAATGGCGACAATCATGGAGCCAGGGCATTAAGACGTGCAAACGAGAAGAGATGGAGAACAACGGAACTCGAGGTGCATCGCCATATATTTTGTTCAACATCGAACAGCGGTCCACAGCATGATCAAGCGAGTGAAGCATGCTCAATACAAGTCAGTGTTGCCATTGAATGACCAGCGAACATGCTTTCGTGTGGTTAATACTCTGCTAAGGCCACGGGAAATAATTAGTCCACAATCCAGTAACACTGAAACACTGTGCAATGACTTCGCAATCTATTTTGCATAAACAAAAGGGCAAGCAGTTATAATGCAGATACACACAATGCTGACCAATGACGAATACTATTCTGATTATGATATCGACTCTGGCTTCCAACGTTTGTCAAACGAACTCAATCGACTGCTACCTACGAGTGAACAGGAAATAAAGAACATCATCAGACTGTGCCCTCCAAAGATATGCAGTCTGGACTCATTGATCTGTTGAAGAAAACAGTAGATCTACACATTCCTCATCTGGTGGCAATAGTGAATAACAGCTTTAAGCAAGGACTCTTTCCGATCACTTTGAGAACATCTATTGTAAAACAGCTTCTGAAATCCGACACTCTCAACAAAGACCTGTTAAGTAACTACAGACCAGTGTGAAAACATCCGCGACTATGTCGTTACAGAGTGTTGTGCCACAGGGCTTGGCCCTTGGGCCAGTTATGTTCACTTTATACACCACCCCAATGCAGCGGATATTCAAAAGCATGGCATAAAATACTATAAATATGCCGATGACATTCAACTATATGCGTCGTACAATCGCGCTGCACCAGACGACCAAGTAGAAACTAGGAGGCGACTCACATACTATATTGGGGAAGTCAGGCGATGGATGGCGCTGCGCATGTTGAAATTAAACGATGAAAAACTAAGATGATCTTTACATCAAAATACCATCTCAAGACATACGGAGGTTGCTCCTTGACAATTGGAGACGATACGGTTTCACCATTACAACGCATAAAGCATCTGGGAGTTCACACGGACCAATATCTGATGATGTGAGATCATGTGACTGCTTAGTGCTGCGTGTGCCGCATGTAACTACCATCTATTCAATGCGGCACTACCTGATAACCGAGGCGGCGAAAGGTGCAGTCAACGCACTCGTCACCTCTCGACTCGACTACTGCAAGTCTTTGGTATATAACATCCCGTTATCACAGACAGCTCGGTTGCAGCGTGTCCAGGACAATGCAGCCAGGCTTATCACACGCACCAGTAAACATGACCACGTCACACAAACGTCACACAATTGTTGATCATACATGTTAAGTTTTGAAAATGCCAATGTGGGAGATTTATACGTAAATCGGAGGGTCTCGGGGAAAAACGGTATTTTATACGTAAATCGGAGGCATAACCATAAATGCAAAGAATATAATATAAAAAGGAATAAATTCCACTGATTAAGATATTGACATAGATATTGTTATATGAATTAACTTACTCTGGAGCAAAACCATTCTTGGAGCCATGAACAATATTCAATATTAACATATATGTTTTATTATCACTATATTATAATACCACAAATATAATAAATTCCCTGGTACTCTCATACAAAAAATTATGTGTTGCTGTTTGGTCCTCGTGAATTAAAAAGAAGGCTTAGCCTTGGTGATAGAACAATAAATATTATAATGTTCAGTAATTTACTTCTTGTGTTCTAGGTATAGGCCTAACATTGGCATATTTGTTCAGCTTCTGATATGTATCATAGGTTGCAAAGAAACCTTTGCATGAAAAGCAGCAGCATCTACATGATATTTTGTTACACAGCTAACATAATCTTTACATGTAAAACTTGACTATGGAATTAATTTTCATGAGCTGGACTGAGCCATGGTGACACAGGCCCGACTGGAGATATTTAAATAAGCATGTTTTCGTCTGTTAAGGATGTTTTTCATTTACATGTCAAATGTACTCAAATAATAAAGCGCTTAGCAAAGGTGCATACATTTACAAACAAGCACATGTAATGTAGATGTATGGATGGACATTATTTGTATAGATGTAAACGGATTGCAGTTTGTTCTACAAGACTGGAACGTACACAGTGGGCGATAATATGGTATCGAAGCGGCTCGCTGCATTTCTATAAAGCTGATAAATAATGTCAGCGACAGGCAAGGTGTAGGTCTTGTACTTAGGTATTTATTAGACTGTTTTTAATGTTCAGTCATCACAGTAAGACGTGATTTAAATAATTCAAATTCAGGTCATTGTTCAAATCGTTGTTCGCGCCTGCGAGCGCCCGGCATGTATGTTGTTGATAGTGCTTCATTGGCGCCGAATCGCATTCTAGATATTGGCAATGACTTAGCATCAATGGTTTGGTGTCGTGTTATCTTGCAGAACTTGTTCAACCACGAAAGCGTGACGGACCCCTACGCCAGAACTATGCGCCAACACTACATGTTCCATGCTTTCCTTAACAGAGAAGTGTATTGGTCATTCGACATTTGTCGCAGCTGCACCACGACTATGGAATGAATTAGCTGCGGATATTTGCGCATCTGGGACGTTATCTATGTTTAAAAAGTGTTTAAAGAAAGTTTGTTTTATTAGACATTTCAATTAATTCAACTTGTTTTGAAATAATGGACAATGCTTTAGCATTGTTTAAGTGTTATACATGTTTTAATCAGTGTTTAGGGTTTAGATAAATTTACATAATTTACACAGTTTTAGTACAGTATTTAATTTTATATAAATTTATATAAGTTTCATACAAAGTTTTAGTATAATACGCCTCAAAGGCAGTGACAAATTTATTTTAAATTTATTTACATAATTTACAAACAAAGTTTTACTAGTATACGTCTTAAAACCAAAGTTTAATTTGATTTAAATTAATTTATATTTCTCGTTTTTAGTATTGTACGTTTAAAAACCGGTTTTCATAATATATGTATGTGTTTATGTATGCATGTATATATACATATATATATATATACATATATATATATATTATATTATATATATTATATATATATATTATATTATTATATATATATATATATATATATATATATATATATATATATATATTATATATTATATATATATATATATATATATATATATATATATATATATATATATATATATATAAGTTATGTATATTATATATACTATATATATATATATATATATTATATATATATATTATATATTATATATATATATATATATATATATATATATAATAAGTTATATAATGTAACTCTAACTAATGAATATACATGTATCATATTTCTTGTATAGCTCATCGATCCGCTATGCGGGAATTAGAGCTATAGAAAAACATTATTGTTATTATATCATTATTATGACTGACCAAATTTACTACTAGTAGGCATATTATGTCAAACTGAATTCGTTTCTACAAAGGGGGACACAGATAAACAAGGAATAATAAATTAACCATTTTCAGTATGATAAACCCGCCCAGCGGCCGCACAGTGTGTGACACTTGATTATGATAAGCCAGTCAGGCGGCATTGACGATGTCTGCTATTCAAATCGTTTCTACGCAGAATTATCCGCTGTGTGGATCCACATATTCTAAATAGCATTTTAGGTCGATGTCTCTGCATTGTAACTGCGCCAATTATAAATTTACCACCAGTTGAATTTTAGATTTGTTTATTTTGTGTAACTGATTGCAAGAATATCTTACCGCAATATTGACAATTATTTATCAGGAAATAAATTACTTAGATGAATTGGTTTCATAATATTAGTAATTTATCGGATATAGCCTGGGTTTATCATTGTAACTTGTAAATAAATAACGTCTGCGATAATAGGCTTTGTAAACACGTTGGAAGCAAACCTGCACCTGACAGCAGCAGTATATTCGGTCATTATGGTACTTGTGAAATATGTATTTGCCAGTTTTATTATCATGAAATTAAAATGTATCATAGCTGCATTAATTGATGAGTATTTATGGTTTTCGAATATATATATATATATATATATATATATATATATATATATATATATATATATATATATGATGTTCCTATTGATATAATGAGTTGCAATCAAAATCTTGAGTTGAACTAAGTGATGCAGTCAATGTTCATTCACTGGGAATGTCGTATCCAGTTATCAGGGCTGTAGCACTGAATGTTAAAAAGTGTTGTTGCTGTATTGGACTGTTGAATGATGATCTACCATATGACCAAACCTTCCTATCTGAGTGGTGTATATGCCAGCAAAGACTGACCAGTGTTGGTGTTTGAGCCACTAATACATTGTTATCTGGTCAACGTCATGTGAGCATATTGCATTTCACAACGTTTACAAGAATGAAGTAACTATATCTGGTATAGAATTGTTATTTCACGGAATACCTATTGTTTACTTATAGTATGTTTTAACATAAAATAGTTTGCTTAAGTAAATCGCAAGTGTCATATGATAAGTATCAACACAGTACAGAACAGTAAACAGATTCAAAAAGCAGTATTAATATTGTGTTTCTTTTCAGCTGAATTACACCTGAAAGAAGTTCAGCGGTGCAGGATTAATGACTACCTAAGCCAGAAAGAGAACGAAGACAACTATGCAGTCGATGTCTTAGATGATATTTATGTTGACCTTCGCATCCATGATGGGAAAGATAACTACACGAGATTGGAAACCCGGACACATCTTGACATGATAGAATTACAGAAGGATGTTGACAAGTGTCGCCCCATTTCCATAGCAGAGTTGTTCCAACCCGAGAAACAAGGGCGTTCTCCCCCAAGAAGGATTTTGATCTATGGGAAAGCGGCGATTGGCAAATCGATGTTATCCATTCATATTCTTGATCAGTGGTTAAAGGATCGGTTGCCACCCATCATCAAGCACGTCTTCTACTTTGCCTTACGGCATCTGCGGCATTTCAGCAAATCTTCCCTGGCAGGCCTGTTCTACCACCATCAGGAGGGTAATGCGGAGAGTGAATTTTTCCAGTTGATCACAACCTGCCCAAAGCAATGCCTTTTGATCTTTGACGGCGCGGACGAGTACGACTTAGTTCCTCCCAACTGCCCTACTCCCATCCCCAATGAATCGGACTCCACACAGTGCATCGAGACGTCCGTACTGGTGTCGTCTATCATACAAGGCAAGTACCTCAAGCCGGTGTATGTACTGGTCACATCCCGGCCGGGCGGCATCCCCGAGTACAAGTTTGATCGCACAGCTGAAATATATGGCCTGACAAAAGACAAAATACCTGAGTATGTCGCAAAGTTCTGCCGAGGAGACAGTGACTTACATGAATGCATCAACACATACATCCAGGAACACGTGAACATTGCATCACTATGCTACATCCCGATGCAGTGTGGGCTTGTATGTCGCATTGTCCGGGATCACAAGAAACATCCCCAGGAAGGAGGCTTCCCGACAACAGTCACTCAGTTGTACACCAGGTCTGTCATAAATCTGGTAAGGGCCCACCATCCTCGCTTCAAGGACTTAGAAAGTGTAAATGTCAAACAGGTCATTGCTGAGCTCAGAGAACCCCTTCTCAATCACGCCAGACTCGCATTGACCGGAATGAGCAAGTCACCAGTACAGGTAACCTTCACAGATGAAGACATTGAGAAATCCCAACTGCAGACAGAAGCCAGAAACTGCGGATTGCTTGCCCTCTCAAAGGTGAAGGACAGAGTGATCCCAAACGCCCACATATGCACACACAATTTCAACCACCTCACAATGCAAGAGCTGTTTGCAGCCGTCGCATTGGTCTCCAGTCCTCAGGAAGCAGAGTCGATGGTTAAGGAGTTCAGAAATGGTGGTCAACTGGATCTCGTTCTGCTATTTCTGTGTGGCCTGATAGGTGACCACAGCTGTGAGGTATTCCTTGCTTCACTGGACTGCCAGGTACAGATGACTGCAGAACGCCTCCTCCAGCTTGTCATTGCAGCGAGAGAGCGTCAGACAGGAAGTGACCACAAACGGATAATTCTTCTACTGCTACTGATGATTTATGAATCAAGAAATCCAGCACTCTGGTCCACAGTAGCAGACTACGTGATGGGAACGGACAAGAGCCTTGATCTCTCTCACCAGCACATCAGTCCTGTTGAATTACAAGCCGTGACGTTCATTTTCCAGAATGACGACATCTCCTCTCTAAAGTAAGTCGTTATGTATTAATTGCTAACAGCTTTCTGAACTTGAGTCTACATTAGATTTAAATTATAACTGCAATTTACTGATTACATTTCCTTTGTTATGCCTAAGGCACGACATTTTAAATAAATGATTCTCTGAGGTGCCAGTGGAATCAGACATTGTTAATATACTCCATCATGATATACACTGTGTGGTCAGAAACGCGATGTTCCTATTTATGTTAACTAATCAAAGCAACTGATCAAAACAAACATTCGAACGACCACAGTTCATGTTTCTACTCACGTACTAATCTCACAGCTTTATCTGTTGCCTGATGCACTTAACAGTATGTTTGCAACCATACAAACTTATATAATGTAATAATAATAACTTTATTTTAACACTAAAGTTCAAAATTAAATTATGTTCAGTAGTTTTGACAATACAGATGTAGTCGTTAAAGCAAAACTATAAATAAATATAATAAAAGTAAACTAAAACACATGAATGCGTATAGCTAAATCAGTGTTGTATGTTATTGAACTAGATCAACTGAAAATTATATTAAAGGGGGCATTGTTGTAAATTATAGCATGTGCACACTATCACATACAGTCTCCTATGCAATGCCGCAACACAATAGACGTGATAATTGAAATAGGCCAACATGACATTTGTTATATTCATTTTAGATAAATCATATAATTTACCAGATATTTATACATAGCTGGATGTGGCGAAGGAATTCACATATTTCGGCTCAACAATGACCGCCAACCTCTCCATAAACTCCGAAATCAGCAGACGGATTCGCCGACCCACATCAACGATTGCCAGGTTCTCAGAGACATTCTCTGACAACGCCAAGCAGACCATGACCACTGAGATGACTGTCGACAGAGTCTGTGTCCTCAGTGCCCTCTTATATGCCAGCGACTCATGAACTTTGAATTCGAGGCAAGAAAGGAGGCTCAACACTTTCCACATGCGCAGCCTGAGGCGGATTCTGGGCATCAAATGGTCGGACCGCATAATAAATAAGAAGGTCTTCCTACATGCTGCCACACCTAGCATCTATAGTCTGCTACGACAAGGTCGCATTCGCTGGCTGGGACACAGAATGCAGGATGGCAAGATCCCCAAGGACCTATTGCACGGCGAACTCGCAACAGGCAGGAGAGCTGGGGGCCGCCTCCAACTCCGAATCAAAGACATATGTGTAGGAGATATGAAGGCCCTGGCCATGGACACTGACGGATGGGACGACCTGACTTAGGATCGCTCTATCTGGAGACAGGAACTGAATCGCAATCTGCGCATAGTGGAAAAGAATTTGCAACTGGAGAGTGAGACGCAAAAGTGGCCAGTAAGTTCCACCTGCAGACACCGCTTTCAAGTGTAGCCGCTGCGAGAGCGACTGTCACTCCCGCATCGGCCTGCACAGCCACAACAGACTTTTCACGGTGCTGAACCATGACCACTTAGGGTCACAGTGGACCACTGAATATATATATATATATATATATATATATATATATATATATATATATATATACATATATTTATATATATATATATATATATATATATATATATATATATATATATATATATATATATATATATATATATATACACATATATTTATATATATATATATATATATATATATATATATATATATATATATATATATATATACATAACATACCTCCATCATCACCTCCAGAACTAATGACGTCACTAGGTGGCTATCTACTAAAACTATACACTGGAGGATATTTCTCAGTACAGCGGCTTGTACCAGTATATACGAAGGCTTCACTAAAACTGTTCAAATAGGAAACATTAACAATAGTGCTCACATAAGACACATTACTAAAGTTATTCACCCAGCACACATTACTAATACTATTCACACAGGACACATTATTCACATCGTTCACACAACAAATATTACTAATGCTAATCATAGAGCAGAGATTATCAATTCTATTCGAATAGAACACAGTTTTAACACTGCTCGCATATAACACACTACTAATACTATAAACCTATAACACATTCGAAAAACATTCCATTTGCAAGTTTAAATTCGAACAGAATGTTCTCAA
The DNA here is from genome assembly GCA_025642075.2 of Ridgeia piscesae. Taxonomy (NCBI): domain Eukaryota; kingdom Metazoa; phylum Annelida; class Polychaeta; order Sabellida; family Siboglinidae; genus Ridgeia; species Ridgeia piscesae. The sequence continues at coordinate 20,863 of JAODUO010002111.1, forward strand.
ATTAGTGTTATGTGAAGCTTACTCTACATGAAATGTTCAATTATCACCGCTGGATTATCGGTGTCATATAGAATATGGACCCCATAGAATATGGACCCGCGGGTCGCGACTTCGCCTTTCCGGATACCATTTTTGTCAAGGCACTGCTTGCAATTGCGATTGGTTGCTGGACGTAAACACGCGCCACGTGCATATGACAGTGCGACTTGGCAGGCGGGAGCGTCGTCGGATCAAGGAATACACAAAACCAACCAGTACGCGCTCAAAGTGAACTGAGCGAACTGACCTATATAAAAACTTAACGCGCTGTTTTTTCTGCCACATACGAGATCGTTTTAAAATCTAGGTGGAAAAACTGTATTACTAAAATATGAGAGTAAATAGCCGGAAATATGATATTGTTTCGATCACGAGGCAGAGCTGATAATTATTATCACATATATTTAAAACAAAATTGATTTCCATTTTTATCACATACAACATATTTTCGCAATTAATTAGTCTCAGTTGCTAATAATTATGACATGCATTTAAAACATTTATTTCCATTTTTATTACAGCAATTTTATTTTCGGAATTAATTAATCTCACTTGCTAATAATTATGACATGCATTTAAAACATTTACTTCCATTTTTATTACAGCAATTTTATTTTTGCAACTAATTAATATCTCACTTGCTAATACATATGAGATGCATTTAAAACATGTATTTCCATTCCTATTACAGAAATTGTATTTTCGCAATTAATTGTGCTCAGTTGCCAATAATTATTATGACATGCACTTAAAACAACATTTATTATCATTTTAGCTACATAAATTGTATTATTTATTTTTTATTTTAACAGTCACGACCAATAACTTTTATACAAATACAAGTCATACATGAAAATAAAAATAAATGAAAGTAAACAATAAATCCTTAAATATAAAATAACTTGCACAAGGCTAGCTTGTCAAGTACAATGTGAACATAATATAGTAAATACAACTACATTAATTGAAGAAAAAGCATGCAAAGTAACAAAACTGTATTTCAAAACAACCAACTGATAATACTACTACCCCGGGTAATTACTAATACTAATAAGTTCAGTACAATTAGTAGGTATTAGTGTGTATGTGTAGAGTATACAACTTTTAGCACTGCAACTTGTTATATACAACTGTAAGTGTGCGTTGCAAATTTTACACTAGCAATATGTTTGTGAATAAAAACCAGCTAGTCTTAGTTGCAATGAAGTGAAATTACTTGTGCTTCATTGCAATACTGTTCACTCATACAATGGGTGTGCCTTGATTATTTTACAGCAATTGTATTTGCAATAGTATTATTGTATAACTTGTATTGTTTGTATTGGCAAATAAATATTCTCCGCCGTATTTTCTTATGGCACTACACTATATATTTACTCATTATCAGAATAGGAGTGAGTATGACATGTTTATGTTTATTAGTCAGCTTATATAAAATATATTTTCACATTGTACATTACAAGCTAACCTTTGATAAGTTAATGTTGGGTTGAATTATATCAAATATATATTACATTTATGAGTTAACACATTACATTATTTTAACCTGACGCTTAATGTCCAGTTATGAATATCATTGTGTCTCCAGATCATAATATTCGTTACTACGTTTTGTACGGTCTTGTTTTTTTTTTTAATATATACCAATTGAATTTTTATTATCAAGTATTGGTATTATATGTTGTTTGTTTTGAAATAAAAATGTATTTACAACTTTTGTATTCAAGTAATGTAGTTGTATATACTGTACTTTACAAGCTAAACAAATGTTTGTAGTTAAAATGGAAATAAATGTTGTTTAAGTGCATATCGTAATAATTATTACCAAGTGACCACAATGAATTGCGAAAATGAAATTTCTGTAATAAAAATGGAAATACATGTTTTAAATGCATGTCATACTTATTAGCAAGTGAGATTAATTAATTGCGAAAATACAATTTCTGGAATATAAATGGAAATAAATTATGTTTTAAATGCATGTGATAATAATTATTAACACTGCATCCTATTCGAAACAATATCGAATTTTCGCCTATTTAACATCTCATTCTACTAAGACAGCTTTTCCACCTAGATTCTATCGATCTCGTATGTGGCAGGAAAAAAACAGCGCGTAATGTTTTATATAGGTCAGTTCAATCAGTTCACTTCTGCATGGGATTCATTTAAAAAAAATGGACTCCGGGTCCAGAATATGTAGGGAGTCCATTTTCTGTATGAGTCCATTTTCTGTATGTCTCGCAGAATATGACCCCACAGAAAATTTACCCCGGTTGCATATTCTGTGGGGGTCCACATGATATAGACCCCCTATAAAAATGGACCCCGGGTTGTGTTGTTGATATAATTTATTCCTGATGTAAATTAGAAACTGGGCCATACCTGTGATTCCAGTAGAGTTGGAATTTAACATCTCTTACAAGCTCTTAGTAGCGTGTGTGAGCACTGTTGAAAGGGAAACTGGTCCATTCAATGTGTCAAAACATGAACTGGTCTTACATGAAACATTAACACAATTATATCCCCGTGTAAATAGTACTCTTAGTTATAGCTATTCAACCATCCCGCGATACGGAACAATTCACGCATTTTAGCAGTTGATAGGATACATGGTATTCGTAGTCAAAGATGATTAACATTTTAATGGCAGTGGTGGCTAATATGTCAAAATAATAAAAAGGTGTTTTTACAACAAATGTGTTATGAATGATGGCTGTAACAGTCTATGAACTGCATTATACTTTTTTTACCAAATAATTCAACTTTTCAAAGGGGGTCCAAATTAATAAAACGAGGCGTTCCAAATTCGATGATAGAATATGGACCCTGGATCTATTTTATATGGGGGTCCATATTTTATCTGACACTGGCACTGCTAGTGTTTACCAATTATTGATTAAGACCATCACAATAATTTAGATGTGGATCGAACAGAAGCTTTGTACCAGCCATTAATTACTTTAACCCAGGTGTGCATGTGATGTTGCCTATTAATATTGTGCTAAACATAAATAACTTGATAAGAATGTTTAATGTATCTTGAATGCTATCTGATATATTTATTTCTGATACTGCCTAGCTATATGTATCGCTACAACAATGTTCAAACTACTCCAATATTTCAGAGATACATCATTATAATTTCTAATTTACAGTCATCTTAAAGTAAGTAATTGTGTTGTAATAATAAAAGAAGACATAATAACAAAATTTCAACTCATATCAACATTTCGACCACCCTCCTGATGACGGCCACAGATGGTGGTCGAAACGTCGATGTGAGTCAAAATGTATTAGTTATGTCATAAGAAATCTTGTTTCAATATAGCTTTCTTACAACGTGATGAACATTTTCATGAATATAATAAAATGTACACAAATTCAGAATTCAGATTCATTTGTACACACCAAATGTAAGGTTTCTCACGAGAATGACTCATATAAACACTGACCTTATATTTTATAACCTCAGTAAACAACACAAAAGTATATAGTTGTTTCAAGCTACTAATACTGTAGCATTATCATTTGGATTATTGATTAAATTCTTGCACCAGTGTTTTGATCATTAAATGTTTTATTAAACTGTTACATTGACACTGCTTACATGTGTTACAGTTTGGCTGCACGAAGTGGTGGTGGACTGTCAGGACAAGAGACCAAGCGACTGGCCACAGACCTGTCACAGTTGACAAGACTGGAATCGCTCACGTGAGTTGGCTCGGTACTTCCGTATAAATTGACAAATGATTCTACCTCCTTGAGTTAAAATAGAAAGTACTACTACTGGTACTACAACTACTACTACTACTACTACTACTACTACTACTACTACTACTACTATTACTACTACTACTACTACTACAACTACTACTACTACTATTACTACTACTACTTAGTACTACTAGTACTACTACTACTACTACTACTACTACTACTACTACTACTACTACTACTACTACTACTACTACTACTACTACTACTACTACTACTACTATATATATATATATATATATATATATATATATATATATATATATATATATTATGTATATATAATATATATATATATATATATATATATATATATATATATATATATATATATTAAGCAAATATGATAAATTAATAACAATATTTGTAATTATTTGTAATGACACCTATTGTCACTGTTTATCAATGTAAAATCTGTAATCACCAGTTGGAGTCACCGATAACAATTTCAATTAACTCACAAAATACATATATAAATATAATAGCGTCATGCAGTCCATGACACACACACAAACATTCACACACGCACACGCACACGCACACGCACACGCACACGCACACGCACACGCACACGCACACGCACACGCACACGCACACGCACACGCACACGCACACGCACACACGCACACGCACACACGCACACACGCACACACGCACACACGCACACACGCACACACAGGTTTTGTTAAGAATGCCTATTGCTGGGATCATGAACATCATAACAGGAACCATGTTAGTGTTACTATTTCATTGTGTATAATACTCTAGTCAATTATTTATTTTAAAGACCATAATATATAGTTGATTTTATTTAGTAGTAATGATGTCATGTTTTAGCATTATAGGTTTTATGTCAACTGAGCATGGGAACAATTTAATAAATGTAAGATTATTGTTATTAACACAATCTATCGCTATAAATGAGACGTATATACATTTAACGAATAGTGAATAAATTAATGTAATTATTTGTAATTATCGCATAGATTGTGTATTCAAGTCATTATACACTTATACTGTCAATGATGGTGTCCGAGGTATATGAATATCCCTAAATGTTATTAGTTAATGTTTCGTTTCGGTGTTCTGGGTTGTCCAAGTGTAAACATCCCCTGGCCTGCCTCCCTTGTGTGATCTAAAGGCGTGCATAGCACAACATTTCACGTAAATTTGTCTGCAGAAGCTGCCTGAATATGTTATGATGACAGCACTGCCATCCATCGTGGCTGCACTCTGGATTTTCTGTCTGGTTTACTCCCATATCCTTTGTTTCTCAGATGCCCACAAGGAGGTGAGGGTTTATGATCAGGGTATTCCGCCTCCTAGACATGGTTGTCAGCGAAAGCCAGCAAGTCCAGTCGTTCATTGCTTAGCTGTAGGCAGGGCTTGTGAGCTTCGATACATGCTATACTCCACACTCCGTGGGCCCAGCAAACTACACCTAAGGGCTGCAGCTTGCTTCCCAATCCCCAGCACATTCTCCTGGGGCTGTAAGGCACCCAATATCTGTGCTGTACCACAAGGAAGGAGGTTAGACTAGGGTCTTGTCTGTAGAGAGGCTGTATACCAGCAAAGGAGGCTGATGCACTCGGCTCCCTTTTGACCCACAAGGAGGGATATATCTGGTAAATAACAGTTTGTTCAGGTTTAAAATCAACATATTGTTTTTGTCCTTGTAACTCATTTAATATAATTGTGGCAATAAATAATATGTCCACGACGTTCATTTCACAGGCTTGATGGAAACAACTTTGGAGAGGCAACAACTGGTGCTGCCCTCGTGGAGAGTGTTTCGAAGATGAAGTCTCTCCGGACATTGAGGTTCGTAATCAAACGTTGTATTATATTTGTGTTCTTTCCACCAATTAACATTCCCCAGTGAGTATATCTCTGAGATAGAATACGGCATGTTTAGCTTAGTGTTTACTGAGAGTATAATTTAGTATTATGACGTATTCATTAGTACTTACATTGTCAGCAAATGTAATACCATTACGTAAGATGAGGTACAGCATGCCTTAAATATATATATATATATATATATATATATATATATATATATATATATAAAGCAGTACATTATTGCCAGTTCAAACTTTCACATGACGTAAGATTCACGCAGTAATATAATTGTAAACACTGACTTTAAAACACAGTGAAACTGTTATACTCAAATTCATATATATATATATATATATATATATATATATATATAATATAATGATTGTATTCAATATGGTGCCATTTGGAATGAACATAGCTGCCATACTGGATTTTGGTCTGTACTGGTGTCACGTGTGTTAACTCAGGTTCCGGTAGGATAATATGGTACAGTTATCCAGCCGAAACCTGAGCCAACATACGTGACACCAGTACGTGACCAAGACTTGTAGATAATGGATCAAAACGTTTCAAAAGATATGCACCAAAGTAAGTTAATATCTTACAACATAACCATCTTCTAGGCACTGATCGACATAAACTGCCTTTAGACTTATATACATTATATATATATATATATATATATATATATATATATATATATATATATATAGTGTGTGTGTATCTAAAGGCAGTTTATGTCGATCAGTGCCTAGAAGAAAAACTTATGCAGACCAGGCACATAGTTTAGTTAATACATTTTCCAAGGATGTAAAACAGAAACATTGTTTCTAATACTAATCTCTAACACATAATGACAATTCTTCAAACTATTTAAATAAATAAAATATATGCAAAACAGTTGGTCTGTTTAAAACTGTTATGCATATTTGCCGATTTATGCAGACCGGAGCATATATTCTGTAAGCCTTTTTATCTGTAGATCGTCGAGTCTAGTAAACAGTACAACGTTGTTGCAAAATATAAATTATGTCGAAGCCCAATGCCAGTAAACTATGTTTGAGCAAGGAATGTATTTAAGCGATAACAACAGAGAACAATATTTAATAGACAGCATTGTGCATGAGAATGACATTATTGCCGACTGGGAATATTTCATGCGAGAACAATGATTTATTTGCGAAGGCCGAAGCCGAATCGAATGGCACATCTATCAGCAGTAAAACTTCACAGCAGCCAAAGGCAAAACAAACAAAAATTTATGCTATGGGCATTATTGTGGACAATATTTAGCAAGTATGGACTGTATGAACCTAATTTCAATAAGCGAAACATATATGGGTATGTGTGATGTCTGACATTTCAGCGAATGACTTCCGTCCGTTTACTCTGCGTCAGTTTGTTCATTGACTCTTTGAAATTAATTAATTCTGCTGCCTATTATCGCATCGGTCGGTCGGGAGCATTGCATCCACACATGCGTAATTAATGTTTTTTTATTATGCTATATTATCAGCAAATTATTCTCACTCAGCCCCTGTAAACGTCATGTCCAATGTACCCCAAAGTTCGATCATTGACCCTGTCCGCTTCCTATTGTATTTAAACGACATTACTGACTCGATCAATTAAAACATTAGACTCGATCAATTAAAACATTAGACTCTTCGCTGATGATTCCATCCTATGCAGAGAAATCCAAATTTGCGAAGACTATGACACCCTTCAAACAGATCTAAACAAACTCTCTGAATGGGCAGCCAATTAGCAAATGAACGTTTATATCCCAAAATGCCACCTCCTCAGAACTACCCAAAAAGCGGTAGCCTAGCCACTTCACCTATACCATCTCAAACCAACCAATCTGCCAAGTTGAATCACACAATAGACTCAAATTATTGTGGTCAAATCAAGTCCACACCACTCCATCTCAATGTGCTAGAACACTTGGCCTCCTTAAATGCACTCTCCACCCTGCAACAAGTTAGTAAGATCAAAACTTGAATACAGAATTGTAGCTGGAAATCCATATACATAGAATAACATTGATACATTTGAAAGAAAAAAAGAAAAGAAAAGCGCAGCCAGATTTATACTAAATGACCAACGCCGCAGAACAATTGTATAAGGATTTATAAAAAACACCAACTTACATTCTTAAAAAAACTCCTAAATATCACATTACCGCATCACCTCATAACCCCATACAGCAATCCCAACAAGTACATACAAATCCACTCACACATCAAAACATATGCATACTCATTCTATCCATGAATCGTAAGAGCCTGGAATCTACTCTCTCAGAAGTCATAAGCATACTGACACTACACGTCCAACAAGCCTTCAGTGCCATCCATCTTGTTGCTCCAGCCCACCTCACCAGACTCTAGCTTAAACTTATATGTTTTAATCTGCACAAATGATTACACTTGTTTTACATAGATACTTGTTTCGGTTTTGCTAATTTTTCTTCTAAATTCACGTTCATGCACCCTTAGCACAACTCCTGTTTAACCCCAGAAGGGGGTTAAAACACCAATTTCAAAGCTACGCAATAGCTACATATTATATGAATGTTTAAGTATACGTATAACTGTTACAAATCTAATCTGTAGTATATTTACTAACATTTAAGTTTCGAAATCAAAGTGCTACACATTGAATGTGCAGTTTTCACAGTTTGTAAGAGTTCGTGTTATCAGAGTACATTAAAAGTCAGTTGAACCAAAGTTACACAGATATATGGATGTCAACTATTACATTAATTATAACAGCATATATTGTCTATAGCAATTATCCGTAGTATATAGTAGTTACATACAGCGTGTAGGTAGGTAATTAATGAGTAACTGTCAAGGTAAGGTGTGGAGCCGATGTCCCCACACAGGTCGCAGTCCTTTTGTTGTCCTTCGTAGAAGAGACATCTTCTATGGAGTACTTCGATTAATGTTCCCTGCGCTGGTCGATCCTCCTCACACTCAGTTCAAATATGCCAGTCATCTCGACTATATATATATACTAACATTTAAGTTTCGAAATCCAAGATATTCCAGGCTAGCCAGATGCCTCAAGTTGCACAGGCCTACACAATTTAGACCTGCTCCACTCTCATGATGCAACACATAAGCTTCAAGTGCAATTACCTGGGAACCAACTGGATCCACCCATTAAGGTTTCACCAGAAACTTCCATCTGCATATAATTAATAAATATGTACATATGTGCATATGTAAATATGTATCTCAGAGATTTTGTCTGGCATGCTGAGTTTCATAATTCAAGAGAGGTGGTAGGCGTAATAGTAGTAGAGGACTGGATACTGCGATATAGAAGAAATTATCTTGTAATAACTAATATTATATCAAGTCAGAAAGCAAGTTTGCTTTCACTCAATTATGCCTAATTTATATACCGTAGTGGCATAGCCAATGTCATTTTAAGAATAATTGAATAAAATGAGTCCATGATAACAACAATGATGTAAAGTTGTGCTATTAGTCAGCAAAATAAAAACCCTCTTGTATATTTATTTTTGATTCTAAACCTGCAATTATTGGAGAAATATAAACTCATGAATACTACATGTCTACACTATTGGATATCACTTGACTTCATTAGGTGGTCGTGAAGGGATGTTGCAGAGGTTTCCACAACTATTTTGCAGCTAACCTCTCACTACTTAATTACGACATAATACATTAAAACTAACTGAACACCTGTTTCAATAATGTTAGTGTTAATTAAATATGGCATTCATTTAACACAAAACAGTGTATCATTATATTTAAGTAGCACATATTCACATATGATATTCAAGAAGAAGAACAATTTGCCTTTATTTCAAACATACATTACATCACAAATCATACATACACTTATCGTATACATGGCGAAATATATGACATTGAAATAAAAACATATGGTCAGGAAACTCTTCTAAGACCGTAGAAGTCGCTATCGTGGAGCCACTCTTATAAAATAACTTTAACAATATCAAACACATCACATAAATCCATTTCCCCCCAAAATATATTAAAGAAAGGTTAAAAGGCACAATTTGCTGTACAATTTTGAAATAAAGTTCACACCTGGTTGTAAGTTCATAATTTTGCATAAACATATGTCAATTTTGCATTGTACATATTACGTGATCATTTTATTAAAAATGTATAGTTTGACATAATTGGCAAATCCTTATGGACCCACGAGAACTACAGAAAGGCTTAGATGAATTAACAAATTGGGAACATGACTGACAAATGTACTTTAAACCAGGACATCTTTTGTGATGAAACTAACTCAAGCTAACTAATTGCAAGAAATGTAAACCATTTTAATTATACTCTAGGAAATTCAACGTTACAACAAATATAATAAATCTAGGATCTTTGGTCAGTTTTGGAAAAGTATCATCGCTGTCAAGTGAATGAGCTGATAAAATCGATTGTATCAGGACTAGCCTACAAAACGGGTTGCTATTTGGGCGAAACAGTTACGGAAAGAGTTATGTTTAGACATATAATTTATATGTTTGAGATAATATTGAATGATTAACTGTCAAAGCTACGCAGACATGTAGTTGTATCTGCAAATTTTAGGTGGGACCGGAGTCATCAAATGCCAATAACCGAACAAACTGTGATTCAAAGGCTGGAATGCGAGTTCTTTCCAGATAGGCCGGAATATCGCGCACGCCCAGACATGACATAGGCAAACGGCGCTCAATTAATATTTCGTACATAGTAAACTTATATTATTATAAATCCATCAGTTGATGCAATCAGGTTCTAGAGAGGCAGTGTCGCCTTGTGTGCCGGGGTACAGCTCCTTTTATACCGCGGTCACGCTTGGTTTGCTGCGGCATGACCGGTTGGCTGGATGGTGTTGTTGAGGCGCTGTTTTTTATTTAGGCACAATAGAAGTTATCATAATTATGTTCCCACCTGGCAAGCAGGTGTTTGATTATTACGTATTCATTTTCGCCAGAGTAAATACATTTGATTCTACTTAACCCTTCACCTGCTACAATTAATATTAGCGATTCCAAAGAGAACGTTTAATAAGAAATCACCAAGTTATGTAAAGGCAACAACATAAATGTCAGTGTCTATGTATGCAGTAAACACAATGTGTGATGTGATCACTACCAGTAGAAAACAGTGCACAAAACAATATAGCTAATGGATTTCAAACAGCAGAGATGCCCTGTCTAAGTACTACGACACTCTCCTCCCCTTATATTTTAAGAGCTACACACTACCGCGTTCCCGAAGAAATATATTCCCTAACCATCCTAGTATTAAAAGATTCCCATTCCGCTGTGCAATAACTAATAACTTACGTAAATGGTGCTTGTATTATCTAATAAAACTAAACATTGTCTTTTAATCAAAAATAATTAGCGTGTTCTCCCACCTAACCATACGAAACATTAACATATATGAATACGGGTATAAATATACGCGACTTACGCCAATAAATATAACGGACTAAACGGTAATATATGCATATAATTCTAACAACTCAGATGTGATAAATATACCGAACATGGGCATGATTATACCATTGGTATGTTTACTACATGTGTATGAGTATACCGAACATGGGTATGATTTTACCCTACATTGGTATGTTTACTACATGTGTATGAGTATACCGAACATGGGTATGATTTTACCCTACATTGGTATGTTTACTATATGCGTATGAGTATACCGAACATGGGTATGATTTTACCCTACATTGGTATGTTTACTACATGTGTATGAGTATATCGAACATGGGTATGATTTTACCCTACATTGGTATGTTTACTACATGTGTATGAGTATATCGAACATGGGTATGATTTTACCCTACATTGGTATGTTTACTACATGTGTATGAGTATACCGAACATGGGTATGATTTTACCCTACATTGGTATGTTTACTACATGTGTATGAGTATACCGAACATGGGTATGATTTTACCCTACATTGGTATGTTTACTACATGTGTATGAGTATATCGAACATGGGTATGATTTTACCCTACATTGGTATGTTTACTACATGTGTATGAGTATATCGAACATGGGTATGATTTTACCCTACATTGGTATGTTTACTACATGTGTATGAGTATACCGAACATGGGTATGATTTTACCCTACATTGGTATGTTTACTACATGCGTATGAGTATACCGAACATGGGTATGATTTTACCCTACATTGGTATGTTTACTACATGTGTATGAGTATATCGAACATGGGTATGATTTTACCCTACATTGGTATGTTTACTACATGTGTATGAGTATACCGAACATGGGTATGATTTTACCCTACATTGGTATGTTTACTACATGTGTATGAGTATATCGAACATGGGTATGATTTTACCCTACATTGGTATGTTTACTACATGTGTATGAGTATATCGAACATGGGTATGATTTTACCCTACATTGGTATGTTTACTACATGCGTATGAGTATACCGAACATGGGTATGATTTTACCCTACATTGGTATGTTTACTACATGTGTATGAGTATATCGAACATGGGTATGATTTTACCCTACATTGGTATGTTTACTACATGTGTATGAGTATACCGAACATGGGTATGATTTTACCCTACATTGGTATGTTTACTACATGCGTATGAGTATATCGAACATGGGTATGATTTTACCCTACATTGGTATGTTTACTACATGCGTATGAGTATACCGAACATGGGTATGATTTTACCCTACATTGGTATGTTTACTACATGCGTATGAGTATACCGAACATGGGTATGATTTTACCCTACATTGGTATGTTTACTACATGCGTATGAGTATATCGAACATGGGTATGATTTTACCCTACATTGGTATGTTTACTACATGTGTATGAGTATACCGAACATGGGTATGATTTTACCCTACATTGGTATGTTTACTACATGTGTATGAGTATACCGAACATGGGTATGATTTTACCCTACATTGGTATGTTTACTACATGTGTATGAGTATACCGAACATGGGTATGATTTTACCCTACATTGGTATGTTTACTACATGCGTATGAGTATACCGAACATGGGTATGATTTTACCCTACATTGGTATGTTTACTACATGCGTATGAGTATACCGAACATGGGTATGATTTTACCCTACATTGGTATGTTTACTACATGCGTATGAGTATACCGAACATGGGTATGATTTTACCCTACATTGGTATGTTTACTACATGTGTATGAGTATACCGAACATGGGTATGATTTTACCCTACATTGGTATGTTTACTACATGCGTATGAGTATACCGAACATGGGTATGATTTTACCCTACATTGGTATGTTTACTACATGCGTATGAGTATACCGAACATGGGTATGATTTTACCCTACATTGGTATGTTTACTACATGCGTATGAGTATACCGAACATGGGTATGATTTTACCCTACATTGGTATGTTTACTACATGTGTATGAGTATATCGAACATGGGTATGATTTTACCCTACATTGGTATGTTTACTACATGTGTATGAGTATACCGAACATGGGTATGATTTTACCCTACATTGGTATGTTTGCTACATGTGTATGAGTATACCGAACATGGATATGATTTTACCCTACATTGGAATGATTATACCCGACCCTGTTACGATTATACCTTTATGGTCTACACTCCATAGAACGCTTTCGCAGCGACGCGCAATACAACCCAGGCGGGGAGATTGTGGTACTTCGCAACGTTGGTGGCATGGCCTTCGGTGTCACAGGGATGTCCACTGGCACGGGATAGCGTGGGAGAATCTGTCTCCAACACCAGATGACCAAGGTCCATCTGGGGAGCTACTTGTACATATCCCGGCATCCGTGTCGTTTTTACAGTCACACCAAACACGCTACTTGGGAACATCCCAATCCAGTTGTTGTAGCTGGCCAAGTCACCAGTGTAACAGTGTAGATGGATTTGTTTTGACGGTGGGTGTTCTGTGTCAGCATTGTCAATGCCACCCACGTGACAGCTGACATGGGGTGGTCTTTGCTCGCACGTAAATGCAGCACTGGTGGCTTCCTGAAATCTTTTGCCATGACAGTTTGCCTCTGAAAAAGGCGTCACTGGGCGGGGAGAGAAGGGAGGGGCTCTGTGTAATCGAGCCCACACTCCCCAATCGCACAACAGTGGACGCTGTATACCATTGCCGATAACTGGCCCCATGCGTTCTCTTGAGTGTTTTGGCCAGTCGAGGGTGGGCGCCGTAGGTTGTTTTAACAACAGTGGTGCAGTGTCCCACAGTGACACCACTCATGGACGGCCGCTGCCATTCTTGGGGGAACACCCGATTGTCAACTACTGCCAGTAGGTGGACCTCCCCCCTCCTTTCCACCCAAGGAAGGTCTCTTCCCTTGCCTGGACAGGGTCTATGCGGAATAGGGACTAATCTACACCCCTGCCTTGAGCGGCCGTCTCCCTGTGTTGGAGCTGGCGTCAAGCGCAATGAGCTCCGGGACCTCCCGTGGAGGCTGTCCGAACACAACACAGTCCCGGAAAGCTTCCTGTTTGGTGGCCGGTTGTTCTGCCAGCATCAACGTTAGGCTCCACCAGTTCAGGAGCGCCACCGGATGGTTTGGTGACTGACCTGAATCGCATCTGACAACATGGGGCGTCCCATTATGCAGGCCATTTTATGAATTTCAGATCATCCTCGCTAGCTGTTCTTAGCTCAATTAGTTTGATGTCGCCAGTGAGGGATGAGTGACAAAATACTAGATTGGTCGTGTGTAAGCAAAGTAGGTTATTATGAAACGTGCGTACCAAAACACAATGAAACTGGAAATTATATCAATTATTGACATACATATATTCGCACAGTTTTTATGGGTGGTAACTTGACTTGGTCAGACTCGCCTATAATGTAAGCCTGTAAGTATGCCCTAAGTGCACTATTTGTATTCTACGTCGCACCGTCCGTCACTGACATCGTCGACAACATTCAACAATGGGCGTGGTTGGGTGAGGCACTTTCGGATTTATATATTTACTTACTTGTATAATAGTTGAACGATGACAGTCAGTTTTATGATAGCTAGCAATTGTCTTATTTGGACGAATGTTCAAAGTGTGGGTGTGTAAAAAAAGGTTTATACAGACTTTTTGAATGTTGAAATTCGATAAATATGTCACCGTGCATCATATACAAGTAGTATAGTAACACTTACATTGTAATAAATAGTGCGGCGATGGCTGTCGTCGTGTCGGTGTCTTGCGGGTGACGAGTGTGTTCGTCGTCCGGTGGCAAGCCCAATGTGCCGAGGTGCAGCTCCTTTTATACCGCGGTCACGCTTGGTTGGCTGCGGCGTGACCGGTTGGCTGGATGGTGTTTTTGAGGCGCTGTTTTTTATTTAGGCACAATAGAACTTATCATAATTATGTTCCCACCTGGCAAGCAGGTGTTTGATTATTATGTATTCATTATCGCCAGAGTAAATACATTTGATTCTACTTAACCCTTCACCTGCTACAACTAAAATTAGCGATTCCAAAGAGAACGTTTAATAAGAAATCACCAAGTTATGTAAAGGCAACAACATAAATGTCAGTGTCTATGTATGCAGTAAACACAATGTGTGATGTGATCACTACCAGTAGAAAACAGTGCACAAAACAATATAGCTAATGGATTTCAAACGGCAGAGACGCCCTGTCTAAGTACTACAAGACAGAGATAAGAGACAAACATTTGTTATCGAATGGTTAAGTATAAATTGACAGAAATATGTTCATTGAAATGTTGTTCTAGAATAGATAGTAACATCAGGACTAGTTTTTTAGCTGCACCTACTGTTTGGACATGCTTCCTTCTGTCGTTAGATCAGTTGAAAAGACTGCTCCGTTTTGCCGTCTTTTCAAAACGTACCATTATAACGATGTCTATACCCCATAGCTTCCTGCGTATCTATTAAGGCCCTGCATGGGGCTGGATTTTCTATTTGTTGCGGGGCGATGCGGGCTGCGGGCCAGACCAGTGTGGTGCGGGCTGGGCTGCGGGCCAGACCAGTGTGGTGCGGGCTGGGCTGCGGGCCAGACCAGTGTGGTGCGGGGTGGGCTGCGGGCCAGACCAGTGTGGTGCAGGCTGGGCTGCGGGCCAGACCAGTGTGGTGCGGGCTGGGCTGCGGGCCAGACCAGTGTGGTGCGGGGTGGGCTGCGGGCCAGACCAGTGTTGTGCGGGCTGGGCTGCGGGCCAGACCAGTGTGGTGCGGGCTGGGCTGCAGGCCAGACCAGTGTGGTGCGGGCTGGGCTGCGGGCCAGACCAGTGTTGTGCGGGCTGGGCTGCGGGCCAGACCAGTGTGGTGCAGGCTGGGCTGCGGGCCAGGATATGGCAAAATATGCAGAGCGGGCCGAATGATATAGTTGCGGGGCGGGTGCGGGCTCAGCTGTTTCAGCCTGCGCAATTACTCTCAAAATGTGCACACTGTTTGTGCCTATTAGTTGGTGGATTACCTGATAGCTCTTTGTGTGTGTTGTGCTTCATAAGCATCTAATTCCTGGCGTCGATTCCAAACCTCCCACATAATGTTTCAGTTCTTATTGAAAGCGCAGTGAACTCGGGGAGAGTTAAATTTCGATTAAGGCGAGGATTAGATGACATGGGACGCGGCTGATTAAGTTCGGAATGAGGCATTAGAAGTGTAGCGAGGTTAATGTCATTACCGTGAAATATCGCAGCGCGAACTGCGGGTGACACCGTCTCCATGCACTGCCGGTAACAGCTCTGAAGGTATCCCAGATGTAGCGGTTGGTTGTGATCGGAAGCTGAAAATGTGGGGAGCGGTGGTCGCGCGGTAGAGCGCCGGACTGTCAATCGAGGGGACGGTGGTTCAATCCCACCTACCGCTGTTTCGAAACTTAGCCAATTTCTTCACCCCACATTTGCCTGTGTCTTTCGGAAGAGACACTAAAAGCCGGTGGTCCCTTCTGTCTGGTGTCTATGCCAGGGGAAGTAAAAGATCCCACACAGGGGGTAAATGTGTAACCTGTAGTGGACTCACAAATTCTACAGAAGAACAACTCCTGCGTTAGCCCATAGCCCAAGTTTGGGCTGTTTGGAGGTAATCACCTAAGACGTAAGAAACCACTGCAATCAGACTCGCGTAGCGACGTTTCGGTTGAACGCTCGATGGCCTCCATGGCCGTCGTGAGTGTGTACGAGGAGGCGGTGTGTCGTGATCGGGTACGTTCGCGACAACTGGTACGAGTGGGTTGAGCGTTGCAGGCGGTGTGACGATCGCTGATGTGTTGACTTGTTGTCCCGCGGCGATCGGTCGTTCGTCCAAGTTGTTCCATCTCGTAGTAATCGCTGACATAGGGTACGACATAAACGAGTGGCTCCATCTCGGGGCTAGTGTCGGGTATGACACGTTCGGTTGGTGGCCGCAAGTTCCAGATCGGTGTTGTAGTAACCGCTGGAGGAGGAGGATGTCGTTGACGCGCCATGGTAGCAAGTCGGTTGCAATCGGCTGCAATACCCCGGCGAGTGGATGGCCCCGATGTAGCGAAAGAGGTAGTTGCACGAGTTGTCGGTGGAGCAGGTGGCGACATCGCACGGGAAGTCGAAGAAGTGAAGTAACTGAAACTTGGTGCACTAGTAACATATCAGACGGCCCCCTCTCGTTGTCGGGGTTAACATTTACCGGAGGGGCGGACAATACGACCGCCAACCCGGAGGTATCGCCTGCTATGTTCGAGACTCGATTCCAACTGAACACTTGATTTAACAAGATTTAACAAGATTGCCACCTAGAGATTTAACTCTAGATGGCAGATGGACTAGGAAGCCATTTGGCTTATCGAGAGTCCAACCTATCTATCTAAGTATACCCCGCCCGTCTTAGGTATATGTCGATTTTATTTTTAAATATATTAACACTACTAGCACCTACACAATCAGCTGATAATCTGTTCCATTCGTTTACTGTTCTTTGTGAAAATGAAAATTTTCTAATATCTAGTCTACACTGCTTCTTTGCTAATGTAACTCCATGTCCTCTAGTCCTTCTCTCTTCATTGACTGTGAAAAAAATATTTCTGTCAATATTTTCATATCCATTCAATATTTTAAACACCTCAATCTGATCTCCTCTCAATCTTCTGGTTTCTAGTGTTGTTAAACCACATTCTTTTAGACGCATTTCATAACTAATATTCCTGAGTTTTGGTATCATTTTGGTTGCTCTCCTTTGTACTCTTTCTAGCATATCAATATCCTTCTTGCGATATGGCCTCCATGCTTGTATACAATATTCTAAGTGAGGCCTAACTATTGTTTTATACAGCGGTATTATTAGTTCTTTTTCTTTGTACACTATATTTCGCCTAATTAATCCAAGAATTTGGTTTCCCTTCGCTGCTGCAATTCCACACTGCTCTGATACCTTCATGTCAGCACTAATAGTTAACCCTAAGTCCTTTTCCTTTAAGGTAGTATTTAGTACAGTACCACCCATTGTATATTGTGCATCTTCATTCCCATGTCCTGTGTGGAGGCACTTACACTTTCCAAAATTAAACATCATTTGCCACTTCTCAGACCATTCTGTCAACTTATTAAGATCATCTTGTAAATGCTGTCTATCTGCATCACTGTTAATTTTCCTAAACACTTTTGTGTCGTTTACATTTATAAATAAATAAACGTTTACAATCAGACTGTTCAATTTATTTCGTAATTATTGGATAGTTTAAGGACCTCACTTAGTGAGGCTAAGTTAATATCAGTGGTGACATGCTTAATAAAGTAGAATCACAACTGTGTGTGCCCGTGATAAATGCCCTAATCTTAGGTCTTACATCTGTATACTCCACACAGCCCCTTCTGGGGCTAACTTAACCCAGGAGTTGTGCAGTTCGCAACGCAAAGGGAAGAAAAATAATGAAAAGTGAAACGAGTAATTGTATAAAACAAGTGAAATAATCTGTGTAGATTAAAAACAGTGTCTATCTGTATCTAAGCTATAGTGTGGTGAGGTGAGCTGCAGCGACAGATGACAGATATTGAGAGCTTGTTGAAATGGAAGAAGTGATGGTATACTTATAACATCTGGGGGAGTAGATTCCAGGCTGTTACGACACTCTGGGCTGGAAGGTGTGTGCATATGTATTGATGAGTGTATAGATTTGTATGTACTTTGAATTGCTGTTTTGTGTAGGAGCATGTGCTAATGAAATGTTGCGGTAAAGCGATATTTAGGAGGTTGTGTTTCATTTTTATATAAAAAAGTGAATGGGTGTTGTAATTGTCGTCTTTCAACTGTTTCCCTGTCAAGTG
>JAODUO010002112.1:0-40120 GCA_025642075.2 Ridgeia piscesae
TTTCACCAAGAACACCGTAAAAACAGCAACTATAAGGCGCCAACTAGAACAACGCACGTAAAGGGCCCCCACGGAAACATGGAGCGTATCGATCGGTGGCATCTTTGTGAATGTGGTGAATCTGGTCTGCCGTTTCCGCGCGGTCTGCCAATTGTGGCCCGCCTTTTAGTATGCCCCTTAATTAGCAGTGACAATAGGTGTCACTGCAGTTTGATCGGCGGCATGATAGCGGATTTGGGGGAGAGTGGAGAGCAAGCAATGAGCCGAGGGAAGTGTGTTTTCAGTGGGAAGTGAAAAGTTGCTTTGGTGAGTTTAATTACTGCAATTGTATAACATTTGAGCCATTATTGCGCCTTGATAATTGTGGACAGTTATTAATACTTATATAGTTACGTAGTTATTGCAGTAGTTTAATTTCCCTTCGTATTCCCACGTGTTCCTCTGATATGGGCTTGTAACTACTGGGTAATGATGCCACAGCTAACCGTTATGATTGTCATGTATATTGAACTGTGCAGTAGCATGCCGTGTAGAGTGTACGTTGAACACTGAGGTTGTTTTTATATCATGGAAGAAGCGACAAATCGTTGTATTAATGTATTTATCAAAATATGTTGAGTCAAACCGTCACTATCCACGTGGCCGGGGGGTCGTCGGTCCATCGATCGAGAAATGGTAACCAGTATTGTTATGGTTAAGTGCTAGTATTTACCGATATATGTATCATGAGAGAACGTGTTTAGTGTCACAGCACGGTTGTTGATTAAGGACCACAAATTAAGACAGTGGTTTAACATTAATGAGTTTGCAAACTGTTGACTTGTAGTACAATTGTGGGTGTTTGGCACTAGGGGTCAGCACTGATGTAATTAATGTGTACATGGTAGATGTTGCTGGTTTTTATTATGAGCGATGTAGAAACATGTTTTTGTTCTGCAGCGTGATTGCTTCATGAATGCTTTGGAAGCAAGAAGCCTGAGATTATAGTCCTTACATCTGACTGTGGGCAGGTATATATCATGATTTAGTCTTGCATTTCTATATTATATTTGCCATTTGTGGTGTGCGTAAATATGTACTTGTCTTAGACTAAGTAAGAGTTTGATTATTGCCAAAAAAGTCATGCAGTATTAATTACTTAATGCAATACGTAGGTATTGCGTTATTTATTCAGTTAATTGCCAGTGTAGGCATGTTGGCTTAAGTATTGAACTTAAGTGGTGTATGCAGAGATGGATCTTCTTACATGATGTTGTATATTGTACTGTATGTAGTGATGCCTGTGCTCACTGTGATTTATGGTTGTTACAGGGTTTTGTTTTGTCTCGTTTGGTACAATAAAGACGAGTTGTGAACTATGACCGCTCGAGGTTCTCATCCTTGACATAAATAATACAAATAAATAATAATAAATAAAAATTACGTCATGAATTACGATTACAAATAAATATAAGAGCTGGCTTCCTGATCATTAAGATAATTGTGTGTTCTAGCTGGTGCATTTATAAGCATGTCATAGCAATGTTAATGATCAGGTCCAGGATTGAACTTGAAATAAAAAATATAGCACCTAGTCATATTGGTAGGGAAATGTTAATTTGGTTGTTTTAACCACTTTGAGTCAAAGTGGTTAAAACAGAAAACAAACTTGCACCTTGTATATACTTTGTAAAGAAAAACAAGCCCGTCAAAGTTTGAGTTTCTTACTTCAGGTTTTAACCTTCACATATCAGTAATCACGTTTTTGAACACCGGTTTAAGCAACACCGGTTTAAGCTAGTTATGTCTCGTGAAGCTTGTCCTTGATTTCGTTCATGTTTTTTTGGAATACGCAAATTACCTGCTGCATGTGATTGTGTTATACTTTCATAAACTTCTGATACAGCTTTAAATAATATTGGAGCTCTGTATACAGAGTCGTTCTGTTAGGATTCTGGAATTAAGTGTATTGATTGTATTCGATAATTGAAAACATTACTAATAATGTCTTTTGTATAATGTGTAAACAACTGGCATAAGACTTTTTGGAAATATGTTCATATGTAAAATACACCAGACACTCATCAATTTCTGTGTGTTATTCATTTATACATAGAATATAATTTTGTTAATAAAGTTTTGATCATTTTTATAACGTATCATTACTATTTATTGGTATTTAATCAGTATACCCAGACTTATTTACTGTGCATGGAACGTTGATATTTTACTCGCACCTTGTATATACTTTGTCTAGCACCTTCACACCTAGCACAGCACAATTGTATATACACATGCATCAGCATCAATATCCAGACTGATAGACTCTGCTGATTAATCACATAGACGTAGACAACTATACATGAACAGACCTGTGAACGGGACAGCCATCCTGCATTTGATGGTATCAAAATAAATGTTTATATTATATATAATATCACATCATATTCTTGCTTTCACGCATAAATGTCTACAATTAATAGTCAAGTACAGCTGTATTGATGCAAATAAGAAAAAATTTAATGAAAATTTACATCGGGTAGATAAGAGCTAGTTTCATGGGAAGCCCTCCCATGAAAGTAGCATCTATCTACTCGATGTAAATTTTCAATTTCTGACCTCCATTGTGATCTAAATACATATACCTCATGACCCAGATATATTATATTTGGTATAGAATCACCATGGTGCAGCCACAGTGTCCCGTGGTTGGACGAATGCCTCAGCATGCTGCTTCCACATCTTGTGTTATCCTCTGCCATATGGTACCCTTCCAGTAATCGTCTAGTTTATCTCTGCACCGTCTCGCTGGTTTCTTCTAGATCTGTTCTCTTTTTGTAAGGTTTCCAGGTGATGATACAGTTATCTCATATTCAATGATGTGCCATGCCCAGGTCCATTTCCGTCTTCTGATTTATTTCAGTCACATCTGTGACCATTGTCTTTTCTCTTACAAAGATTTTCTTTTGTTCAGGTATGTAATGTTTAGCATGCTTCTTTCCATCTTTGTTTGTGCAGCTGCTAGCTTGCTCTTTGCTTGGCTGGTGAATGCCCTTGTTTACACGCCGTATGTCATTACTATGGAACGATATTAGGACCATAATTCATCGTATTATATTATTGTAGATAATCTACTCATATATGAAGTCAGGCATAATACAAAGTCATGCATAATATGAAGTCAAGCATAATACGAAATGTGCCATAATAAGCAGTATTAAGCATGCTAACCTTTGAGAGTTTGTGCTGTCACCTAGCAAACTATACCAACTTGAAAATTCTGAAGTATTCCTTACATTAAACATTAATGCGCTGCAGGGCCGCTACACATGTGTGTGCTTCCGTTTAAGTTGATATTCCCAAAATTATATGACCAAAGTATTCTTCAACAGGATATAACCGTCATAGAACAAAGGAATGAAACTTCACCCAGACAAATGTAGACATGGAAGTCGGAAAAAATAACGTAGGTGAAAATTAATACTATACGACTATGAACAATGAATGTTACAAAAGCTATAGACACACAACACATGAAAAACAAATAGACTTAAGGGTAACCTTTGATTCCAAACTTACATTTGACGAACATATAGCCAAGTGATAAATAAGGCAACCTAAATGACAAAAATAATTAGAAGAACTTTCGAACTTATAGATAACATACTTGTTTTTTACCCTACATAGCAATGGTTGAGTGCTTGAATGAGTTTATTTGGTAAACATATACATAATTGTATTATTGTTTCATGTGAGACCAGTTATATAACACATATAATATGGACCGAAGATCCATTTCCTATGGTGGGTTCATATTCGGAGGCATAAGAAAGGACTCCTATAGATTATGGACTCGGGTCCATTTTCTATGGGGGTTCCATATTTATGGCACATAGAATATGGACCGCAATAGAATATGGACCCTGGGTCCATATTTTATGTGGACTCCAGGTCCATTTTCCATGGGGTCCATATTATAAATGCTGTCAAATATAATATTAACCTGCAGAAAAAGATCTCGTTTTCAAACTGATACTGCTCAATGGGCATATTTTGTTGACATTTGCACCAACACCAGTATTTTTTTTCATGTCCTGTTTCATGGAAAACATTCTGCTTGGTCCACGTTCTACTAACTGCCTTAGGCAAATGAAACGAGTTGAGACTTCTATGGTATAGTATATTGACCCGTGGTTCATAATAATAATAAAACATTAAATATATATTTTTGGCTTTGTGGAAATGGAGCTATATATAGCAGCATGTATTCTAATATTTAATTAAGCAATGATACATTACAAACTACGGAATGTGGATTTAACTCACAATCTATGCCTCAAAACCCTTTAATGAATCATGTCTGAATGTAGGCTTAAAAAGTCACTATACATTCATCCCTACAAACATTTCTGGGTCTTGTTCATGGCCTAAAATGTCTGCCTTTGTCATATTGTGAGTTATCAGAGTTATTAATTTTGTTTGTAGGAATACGTCAGCAATGGCAGAATCCACTGAAACCTTGATAGTTGACCAGCTGCGACAGCGACTGCTGAAGCATGCTTCAGATGTTGAAGTTGGCACTTTGGCTACCAGTGTGATACAGCATGACGTTGTGGCACACTGGATATGCTGGTGCAGTGTTATGATGTCACTTCGTTAGAAAACATTGACACTGCCATCCAAGCATCGAACCATGTGTTGCAAGCATTGGACCACACAAACGAAAATCCACCAGTTGTAGTACAGCAGTCTTGTGGGCAACGTGGACGTCCACGTTATGAAATACATCGGCAACAGCTGGAGTATCTCGTCGCAAATGCATTTTAAGTCAGGGAGGTAGCAGCTATGATTGGTGTCAGTGACCGAACTGTAAAACGTAGGTTAAGCGAATATGGCATTAAGATTCGAGATTCTTACAGTCATCTCAGTGATGCTGAACTTGATGATGCTGTACAACAAATAATGACCTCATTTCCGAACATTGGGTATCAATCGGTGAAGGGGCACCTTCAAAGTAGGGGTGAAAGGCTACAAGACCAGAGAGTCAGGCAAAGCATGCGGAGGGTTGATCCCGCTGGTGTCCTCTTTCGGCGGCTATCCATCACTGTCACGAAACGACGACAGTATTCTGTTCGAGCGCCTCTTTCCCTGTGGCACATAGATGGCTACCACAAACTGATCAGGTATTACGCTTGTTAAATATTGATATTTAAGACATTTGAAATTTTGAACACATCATCATTGTTGTTACATACTTTCTTAAAGAATACTGTGGGTTCTCACACAGCTCCTACATCAGGATTTGAATGGCAGTGCATTTTTTTCTTCATGAAATTAATACCCGTTAAACAGTGCACACAGTTAATAAAACATCTGTATTTTATTCACTGTATTTCAGTATGACACTAATAAATGTATGTCACTAAAGTTTTTTTTACTATTTTGTAAAAAAAAAATACAAGCTGTGTTTACATATTACATTTCTTGTCATACCCGTAATTAACATGGCTAATACTGTTTAACACTAACAGTAAGTCTCGTTTAGCGTGATACAATTTTAAATCTTTTAACGTTAAATTATAATTATGTTAACTCAGGCCATATTAAAAAAACACCTAATATGTATTTGGTCGTATATATATATATATATATATATATGTATATTTTCAGGTGGCGTATTGTCATTCATGGTGGAATTGATGGATACTCCAGATTGTCAGTATTCCTCAAAGCAGCCGACAATAACAGAGCTGACACTGTGCTGTCAGCATTTGTTGATGCAGTTGAGAAGTACGGCCTTCCACAGAGAGTTCGGTCAGACAAAGGCGGCGAGAATGTGAAGGTTGCACAGTACATGCTGCAAAGGAGAGGCACGGGCAGGAGGAGCCACATTGCTGGGCGCAGTGTTCACAATCAAAGGTAAGTCTGTATTAAAGGAACTAAACTAAGAAATGACCAACAAACATTTGTGTAATTTGACACTGGCAATATGCTTATGTTAACAACAAATGGACCCTCGTTAAAATTAAAGTTTCTCTATGTGGTTACATATTTAAAAGTAGCAATTTTCTATAAATGCAAGATATCTATATTATAGACAGGGATCGGTGGTAGTTTTGGTACAACCATTATTCAAGATAAATATTTGTGCAATTTCCACAACAAATTTATTGATAACTTATGTACGCCCTGGTGCACTTTATAGGTTTGTACACTGACTGAAACCACTGTATTGACAGGGTGACCCGTAATATTTTCCGTTACGTTTGTTTATCAATAACTTTTCTATAGTTAATTATCAACAATACATCCTATGTATAATAGGATATTTGAAAAGTAATTTACATTTACTTTATGTAATAAATTCCTTGTATTTTCAGATATGTTCCCGTCATGTGTGGGCCTGAAAAATCTTTCTTACGTTACAAAATGTTTGTGCTCTTCACTTCAGAATTGAGAGACTTTGGAGAGAAGTGTGGACAGGCTGCATATCGATGTTTTACCAGTTGTTCCACTACATGGAGGAAACACGGATGATGGACCCTACAAATGAACATCACTTAGCAGCTCTGCATTATATATACATCCCCCGCATACAACAGAGCCTTGACCAATTCGCCAGTGCCTTGAGCCATCGTCCTCTTCGGACTGAACATCAACAAACCCCAATGCAGCTGTTCATATCTGGCCAAGTATTTGACGCGTCACACGAGGATACACTGGTAAGCTCAGCTGTCTAAAGAAATGCAAAGTTAACAGACAATAACGTATTGTATTGCCTAATGCTGGTGACAGGACAAGATCATCAGCATTTCTGTACGGCTGATACAAATCCAATACTTCAAGACAGGCCCAATTTTTTTGGGCTGAAGGTCAAACAGAATTATGACATCACCACCAAAAAAGCAGTTCTCATTTAAGAGATACATTAAATTAAGTTACACCTGTGGATAAAAAAATTGCACCAGGATAGAACTGTATATTATTAATACCTGTGCAATACAAACAGCACAATCTCTGATGTAAAAATGTATATATGCTCACAAATTATATAATTGCTTTTCAATATATTGGGGGTTATTGTTATGCAATTACTGATCAGAGGGACAAGATCATGCACATATAAATACAAAGCAATGTTGAAGCATACAAATGAACAAAGTATATTGCATAATAGATATTATGGTAAGCATTGCAGATTGAATTGTATTGACAGTTGATCAGCTTCAGGTGTGATGATTGCAGTTTCATTAGACCAAGAAATATGTAAAGTGATCTAAACAAAAGGTGATGTAATTTATAATTAGTGAACACATGGATATATGGAATTACACATCAGCTGTATGTTCATATTGGGTTATACATTGCTATCCTGTTTTTACCTCTAAATGTTTTTGTGTGAAAATGGGCCAAGTGGCCCTGATGTCTGTTGAATTATGTAGTGAGTTAGTAATTATGAAGGAAATGTTTTTTTGGGGAATCAGAGTCTACTCGGCTGTGCAAATATTTAAAACGCAACAAAAGCTGTTTAGGAAACTATTTCAGTGTAAACATTTAGTGACAACATCGCTTTTGAAAACTCAGTTTACAAGATTGCAGAGCACCAATATCTTACTGAAATTTTATCGTTGTCAAGTTTAATATCAAGGATTAAATTAGAATCGGTTAAAATTTGCTCAAAAAATTATTAATAAAAGGTTGGAATGCGCTGCAAACATTTGGATGCTAAGTTTGTGTAGTCATAGTTGCATACATGTAATTACAATTTTTTTAAAGACTTGTCTGTGGATAACTTGATTAGCATGAAGGTGTACATCAATGAAAATACGGTTATTAAATTTAACCGGTTTATCATATATATATCCATCTGTTTCTTATTTGTCCGTCGTTACCTGTTGTCATAAAATTCCTTATTTACCTTATTAACAAATATGACTTTTGTTCCAGAATGACTTGGATATGTATGGAGTTGACTGGGAGGAGCCAACTCCATTCAGTGTTGCTGAGCCCGATCGTGTGGAGATTCCTGAAATTCAGGTGGTTCAGTGTGAACATCTAGAATGTTTAAATCCACTGCAACGTTCTGATATTTATGGCATGGATCTGTATGAAAGAGCAAAGCAGTTACTGTGTAAGCCTTTCAATATTGAAAAAGTGGCCTATGATTTTAAACTCTCCTTATATCGCACACACATATGTGTGTGTGTGTGTGTGTGTGACGCACAGTTCATAATTTAATCATACAAGTGAGCAAAGTTTGTGAATATTAGAAATTTTTGTCCAGAAAAAATGCTGCTTTTATGGGAAATTAACTCTTATCTGTTACATTGATAACATATTGTGGTGGATTGTTTGTTATGTTCAGTGCCGTTTGTTTCTGGCAAACGACTTATATGGTAGAAGCTACTGAATAAACCTGTTTCAACCTACAAATTCATAATTGTCTCGGCTGTAAAATCAGTGTTATTTAGATTACAATTTAATGAATTATCCACAGCACGTGTATCAGTGGAGGACAAACATACCGTGACACACTTAAATTCTACAGAAAATGACGGAAACCTTTTAGCAACCACGTATGGAAAACGCAAATGCGGTCTTACGCCAGGACATACCAACCCACCTTCTGCAGACGCCAAAGTTATTGAGGAAATAATGCATAAAGAACAATTTGTCAAATGTGTAATGAACAGATATAACAAGTGACAGATAACAAGTTAAATGCATATATGTATATAGGCCAAACAACCATATACAACTGGTAGACAAATGCAACTAATTAATTATGTCGTGTCGTCATTATTACATTAGCAAACTCACTGCTGAAAGATTTGCTACCAAATTATTTTTTAACCAAGACAATTGCAGCAAAGACGCTAACACAGTGCATATACAACAGATAGACAAATGCAACTCATTAACATCAGCTGGCAACAAATGACATGATAAGTGTGCAATTAATTAATTATGTCATGTCGTCATTATTATATTAGCAAACTCACTGCTGAAAGATTTGCTACCAAATTATCTGCTAACCAAGACAATTGCAGCAAAGACGCTAAGCTAACACAGTGTATATACAACAGGTAGACAAATGCAACTCATTAACATGAGCTGGCAACAAATGACATGATAAGTGTGCAATTAATTAATTATGTCATGTCGTCATTATTACATTAGCAAACTCACTGCTGAAAGATTTGCTACCAAATTATCTGCTAACCAAGACAATTGCAGCAAAGATGCTAACACAGTGCATATACAACTGGTAGACAAATGCAACTCATTAACATCAGCTGGCAACAAATGACATAAGTGTGCAATTAATTAATTTATGTCATGTCATCATTATTACATTAGCGTCTTCATTATTACATTAGCAAACTCACTGCTGAAAGATTTGCTACCAAATTATCTGCTAACCAAGACAATTGCAGCACAGATGCTAACACAGTGCATATACAACTGGTAGACAAATGCAACTCATTAACATCAGCTGGCAACAAATGACATAAGTGTGCAATTAATTAATTTATGTCATGTCATCATTATTACATTGGCGTCTTCATTATTACATTAGCAAACTCACTGCTGAAAGATTTGCTACCAAATTATCTGCTAACCAAGACAATTGCAGCAAAGATGCTAACACAGTGCATATACAACTGGTAGACAAATGCAACTCATTAACATCAGCTGGTAACAAATGACATGATAAGTGTGCAATTAATTAATTATGTCACGTCGTCATTATTACATTAGCGTCGTCATTATTACATTAGCAAACTCACTGAGCTGAAAGATTTGCTACCAAATTATCTGCTAACCAAAACAACTGACATGATAATATGTGATGGCATTGCATGAGTCATTAACCACATTTTAACGATAACAATTTTTTGTAAACTTACAAATTGCTCAAGCAGTGGCCCAACACACAAACTGCTATCAAATAATTAATATACAACAAAATATCACAAAATGTTGTAGAATGGTTATACTAAAGCCATATTAAAATAATGTTAATAGTATGAGAATTGGAGATGTAACATTTTATCTAGCTCAACGTAACATGCCACTCAGGTTTTCATCAACCAAATCACTGAAACTTGTAGGTAATTTTTCAGGGTGCTTATTGCTCCAGAATGTTCGCATATATTGCCAGATATGAAAAAATAGACATTGATAGCTCACAGAATTCTCTGAGAAATCACTAATTTCTAACTCTGTCATAACTGTTTGTTATGGAGATATTTGAAAGGGTGATCACACAGCTCATTATAACATCTTTATTGTCTGTCACAGGTGGGCGAAATAAACAGACAATGTTTTATAACACTATCACATAGATTTTAATATCCTAAGAATTTATTATTTCATTTTTTGTGCTACATCAGAAAATGAAATCCTTACCAAACGAACAAAATAACTTTCTTGCTAGCAATCTTATATGGCCTACAGAATACTGTTTTGTACAAGAATGTCCTTTATATCGAAAATATGTGGTAGCATTGCAAAGTATTACTTGTGA
This sequence comes from Ridgeia piscesae, assembly GCA_025642075.2. Classification (NCBI taxonomy): domain Eukaryota; kingdom Metazoa; phylum Annelida; class Polychaeta; order Sabellida; family Siboglinidae; genus Ridgeia; species Ridgeia piscesae. The sequence goes on from JAODUO010002112.1 coordinate 10,511, forward strand.
AATAACTGTTTTAAATCCATTTCCACTGTTACTTTTTCCAATTTAAATAACTGAAGGGGTTGTCAAAGATAAATTAATCAATCTCTGTCCCAATGTTATGAAATGAGCATGTTATACAGCTAACATGAAATGTGTTATACAGTATAAAAATTATTTAAATATCACTACTACAAAACACTCGGTACTATACGCCAAAACACTCTTTTTAAACATTACCTCGTTTCAGCCGTAAGTATTTCTACGGAAATTTTTGAAGAACAAAAAACATTACAAACTAATTATTCTTTGTGGAAAGTGAATATTTGATAAATTTATGTTGGTTTATACCAGTAACAACATTACTGCAATATCTTGAGACTTGTAGATTTTATGATGGGTTATATGTAACCAGACGTTTAGCAAAGGTGTTGTTGAAATTGCTAAAAAAAATCATTTCATACATACAACTATGGATTCTGCAATGTTATCGCACTGTTGCAATATCTAAGCTTGCATGTTCTCATGCCGGTGCAATGTGTACCTTCAATAATTATACACAAGATTTTCAGCCATAAATTTCAGTGGTCGTGTGCTATTGTTAACATGAATGCCATAGAAGGCACTTTTGAGTTAAAATCTACAATCCTCGATATATTAAAACAAATTTGAAAGTAAAAAAAAAAATTCAGCCACAACACATGCAACTTTTATGCATTGGAGAATTGTATTTACAATTTAGTAATGGTTTATGTGTGACCGCACATTCAGTAATTTCCATCGACAAACACGGGGGAAATGGAAAATGGGTTCATATGAATAATTATTCAGGATATTGTGAGATTTGCAATACTGTAACATATTTTCTACATCTAGCAATATATGCGAGCATTCTGGTGCAGTAAGCATTATGTAAGATTATATATGAGGTCATTACTTATTTTAAACCAAACCCTTCGTCGTCAAAAAGCAGAGACACCATCATTTTTTTGAAATCTTCATATGACTTGACCTGCTGCTTGGTACTGATGTTGATGCTCGGCGCACATGTGTTGATGGTGCTCAGTGCATTGGTGTTATGATCACAGAGCACCAATCCGGTAATGCAGCCTCTTGGGATTTGACTGTTGCCTGTCAACGACTGCAAAACGTCACTCATCTGGAGTGTCTTTTCTTCATACAGGAAGGTGTCCATGTTTAGTAGACGAGTGGTCACCTTGCCTTCTGAAATTGTAATACGTCTAATATAACGAACCATAAATATGGCAACAAATGCTACTATTGTCTCCGTGATTTTTACAAACTTCTCAGCTTCATTAGTCAATAATTACATTGAACACTTGTGATGCTTTTTAAAGATAAAACATGACTTTTGACAATTTAGCATCAAATTAGTGGGGGCCAGTAGCGCCCCGCCCCCACTTTTCTCAATTTATGGGCCCAATGCAAAAAAATACAAGTTACGTCATATTGTAATTCTGTAACTGTATTCAACACAATTAACAAGCCACAAACGTCATGGCTATAGCCTATATAGCAGCTTCATTAGTAAGAGTTCAACGGATGGTTGTGTGCTAATTTTCATCCGAATCAGAGCTGCTTGAAATTGGCAGGTCTTCCTCTTTCGGCTACCTGGGTTTGTAGATGGCAACACCAGGTCACCTATTCCTGGTTCCCCGCAAAGCCCCAACAGAGTTTGTTTTTTCTTATTAAGTAAACAAGCACTTTTTGTGTAATTGCTTGCTACATAAAGTTTTTTTTTAATTGGAACAACAACAGGTACAACTTACTGTTTCATTGATCTACTAAATTTATGCTTTTTAGGTTGTGGTGTTGCAAATACTGACAATCCAGGTTTAGAATTTAGCCTAAAATTAGTGGGGGCCATGCAACTTTGTGTGTTCCTGTTCCTTCATCCCATCACGTTAGTTTATTTCTGGTTAATTCAAGATGCAGTATTTGTGTAATTGCTGAATCAATTTGGCTTTAAATGGAACAAAAGCAAGTATATCTTAGTGCTTTATTGATTTACTAAATAAGTACTTTTTCGGTTCTGGTGTTGCAAACAGTACAGTATTACACTGAATATTAAGCCCGAAAGCAACCCTTAATATTACCACTGGTTGAAGTAACGCATGTATGTAGCTTCCATTCACTGTTAGCTCATCACTAAATGTAACACAATATCATAGTTATCTTAATATTTCTCTTTTTAACCACTTTTACAAATTGTTATAGTTGATACTGAATAACTCTTTACACTGTGTTGTCTCATATGTGACTTGCATATCAAAAATAGATTGTGGACTGTCGAAGCCCAAAGCTGGGCTACCTGGCTATGAGTACTTACTAACAATCCTGGTTATAATATTCTCCAGGGTGTTTTGACTGTGTTTTATTGTCTTCTTCATTCGCCTTTTTAATTTTTATCACCATTCATGTACTTTAAGTTAAAACAGTATTGGCCATAAACTGTTTAAACCAAGGCTTGATGCACATGTCACAGCATTATGGAGAATGACAGTTTATTGACATTGTAGGACGTCATCGTAGATTATGTCTAAGATCTCTCTAATTCTGGTAACACAATCCTAGGTCATTAAATCTTTTTCCCTGGCCTAGTCGACAGGTTTGTCCATCAATTTTAACATATATCACAAGTGAATTTATTTGTGGAGAATAATGCTACTCACTCTCAACTTGTGTGAAGAAACGGTGCAAGTTGACCATGACTTCCTCTTCCGTGTCTCTTTCAGGTCCAGCTGGGCTCATTGAGAAGACATAAAATGCCTTCATCTCCTCAGCAGACACTTGATCGCGGGGCATGAGGTATTTCAGCCCTTCGGATTGAAAGCTCTGCAGCCCTTTCAGAATGCCATGGAGCGTTAACCCTGCAAATATTATACTGATATGATCACACGAATAAATTTTTAACTATTCATTCTGCAACTGTGTAAAGTTACAAGATGAGCAGTCGCAAGGAAAGCCTGGCTGCCGTAAAGCGACTGTATGATATTTCACTCTGTAGCTGTTAACAATTTATTATGTTTTACACCTACATATCACAGTATAAACAGCTGCAATACAATGATAATAATAATACATTCCTGATGCTTAGGATTCAAAGTTAAGATTCATATGTAAATTGATTAGTATCATACCATCCATAAATTGCCGCAGTGGACGTAGACATCTGTCGACCAAGAAATATCTGTAGATCGCCCAAATGATTCTCTGAGAGTTGGCGCTGGAAATCCTCTCTTTGCATCCTATTTGAGTCAACAAGTCAGCCAGTTCTGAGGTCTTGGTGGAGAATTCCATGTCTGTGGCACACTGTGATATCTACCAATTTTGAACATATACATTAATTATCTATTTCAACTTTTTGTTTGACTATATTATTATTAGTAATCATTATGCAGGCCTTGACATTAAGCTTTTGCATTAGATTTGAAAAGTTACTGGCCCGAATATTGTAAACAAAATATGCTGCTACCAAGGTGACCATCGTTTCAGAAGACCAAGTTTCGACAGGAGTGACATCATGAAGACTTTCTGAAGCTCTTATGTTGCATGTTTTTTTAAATGTTAATTTATAAGATTGCAACCAAAAAGAAAACTCGACTTTAAATGAAATGTTTTAGTCTTAGTGTCATTCTGTCAATATAAAATCTGAAGCACCTTTCACACTATTCAATTTATAGACTATTACATGGATTACTACATATTTTTAGAAATTAAATATCAACCTTAATGACTACAGTCACGTCTTCTGTCAGTGTCGTGTCTCTTCTACATATCACATAATAAAGCCAGTTTAATTTTTTTTTTTTTATAAAAAATGTAAAAGTACAATATTATTTATTACAGGCCATTTTATGAGCTCGGACATTATAAAAACAAACTTTTTTATATTTAATATTAACAACTGATTTACTCATTGACACTTTCTATTAATAGTTCGTTTTGCATAATTGCATTGAGACTAAAGCAAAGTAAGCGAAGTCGAATTCATGACTGACTGGTATACAGAGGGGCTTTATTCAGGCTTGAAACTATAGCTGTCTGTCATGAAAAAAATAATTCTGTTTTGGTTATGCCTGAAAACAGTTACTGCAGAATCAGGCATACGTGATACCATGATAAATTAGCATGAGACTGCAGATATTGTAAGCATATTGCTGTACAACTTATTGTTGCCAATTATGGGTTAACTTTAATAAGGGCTCTTATTTAAAAGCTAAAGTAGCCTACAAAATATGCAGACCGGTTTTGGGATATAGCCGACGGGACAACGCGAGTAGTATGTTTGCTAATAATGCTATTGATACATTTGACGCCCTATTGCGTAAAAACATTTATGTTGTCTTCCGTGATATTGGAACGGATGATTTGTCTTCGGGTTACCATCTGATCCTGTGGAGTGGGGGGAGCCATTCTGAAATATAGGTATTGCAGAAGTGGCCTGGTGTGGTCGGTTCCCCCACCTTTGCTGTCAGTCTGTGTGTTTGTTATAACGTGTATATCTGTGATGACATTATGTACTAGTGTATTGGAATTATTTTGTGCAAGTTATACATGAAGAGTTGGCTTACTTTTAAGCTCGCATACAAACATATATCCGACTTGTGTTTTCAGCAAACTAGCCACGTCTCTGTGTCACAAATTTAGATGGTAGCGTTGTGCCGCTTAAATATATTCATTACCTTTACACAAATATTTGTAATTTAAAAAAAATTCGTTTTAAAGCACATCTTAGACATAGGTAATAATTTGTATTTAAAATATATCGCTTATTTTCTAAATGTTGCACACTAAAACTTCACATTTTCATTTTTTGACGATTTTCCTTGTTTTGATTTGAACACAAGGTTTCGCTTGACGCTTTTCCTCTAACTACTAAAATTTCAATCGTGTACGCACAGTTGTTAGTAGTCTATGAGTATAATGTGTGGCATTTGTGCCCTACTTTTCCGTGCTGTGTTTCTGGGCCCCACATGTATGTATTATACTGAGAGAGATAATGCTTAAGGGATTTTATTATATAGGCCAAAAGCAAATCCCTTTGTCATGTTTACTAGTTCATTTTATATGCTCACCTCCAAAATGGCCCGTTTCGCCTCAGGATCCATGATGTCAGTATCCATGGGGCCTCTTGGTGTGGCCTCACTGACAATGTAGGTGGCTGCCAGATGCGAAAAGGATCCAACACCAGCATGACCCGACAGGATGGCCTTGGCAGCAACCCGCCCCAAAAAAATTTACTGCTCAGACTTAGACATCCCATCATAGGTCAGTGTCCCTCCCTCGACTAGGTCACACTGTGAGAAGAAGAGGGAAAAGAACTCCCTACTTACGCCCCCAGCATCAACCCCTGCCTCTCCGGCGAAGCGTATCTGGAGATCGTTCTCCCAGTCACCATCCTCCCAGTCTTCAAAGAATCCCATTGCCTTGGCATAGGCTCGTTTGCGCTGAATCGTGATGGTGACTGGGATTTTTTTCTTCTCTCTGTTTAGTTTCTGACTGTCGATGTAATCATCCAGACAGCTGAAAAATGACATACAATTATTGTATACATGTAAGTGCTTTTTTACCATCTACACACACCAATGTATTCTTGTTAATTTCAAAATAGTAACACATTCTATACCATCTGCAATATGCATTCAATAATTTACATACACCATTTGTGTCATACATTAATCAAAAATTTAATTAAAGCAGAACGTAATAAAATCGGCATTATTTGGTCATCTACTATAAGGACATGCACCTTTCTAATTATGCGTGCGCACAAGTTGCAAGTTGTGCCTTGATTCGCAGTTTTTAGTTAATCAAAGTGCGGCTTACTTTTAAAAGGATGACGGTCATGAGTAATTTTTCTCTCTCCAGTTTTGCCCCCCCCCCCAATGCCCACATATTAAAAAAACTGACAATCCAGATTTTGACATGACCAAATTGGGTTCATGAACCGCAGAATTCCACTCATGCCTGGTGTGTGCATGCGAGTGTGCAGCACGGTATCCAATCCTCAAAATAACACAAAATACACTTTACTCCCTGACAGACATGTTCAATCAAACACCATCACAACGTCCATTGCAAAGAGCCAGATGCACTGAAAAGCCTGCAATTAATGCGCGAAGACTGTTCGTATACAAATATCTACTACTGTCAAGAGCCAGGTACTCATTCTAATAACTGAGTGAACTGAGACGAACTTTACACATCAGCAGATATTTCGAACCTGAGTTCCCTTCATCGAGAGTCCGAAGATGTAGCCATTGTTCCATTACTGATACATGGTTTTATGCCACCGAACCGTTGTATGGTAATATAAGTTTATAAATATGGTGCCATATTACATACATATGGGAGACTTTCCTGTATTCATATTACAAAATAAATTCACTCCATTACTGAAATTGTCATTATTTTGTGTCAAACTCGAATGACGACAGTTACATGCATGTGAAGTCACTTTTTTTCTGTGGCTAGTGAATGTAAATCTAAAATTTTCACATATCCTGTCATTGCTATATTCTTTTTACATGCAATGGTTGTTCCAAGCGTTTCAGTTCCACTTTAACTGTGTGACAGTTTATTTGGAGCGGTGGTCGCGCGGTAGAGCACTGGACTGTCAATCGAGGGGACGGTGGTTCAATCCTAACTATCGCAGATTTGAAAATTAGCAATTTCGTTCACCTCACACCTTGCCTGTGTCTTTCGGAAGAGACACTAAAAGCCGGTGGTCCCTTCTATCTGGTGTCTATGCCACGGGAAGTAAAAGATCCCACACAGGGGGTAAATGTGTAACCTTTAGTGGACTCACTAATTCTAGAAGGAAAACTCCTGCGTTAGCCAAAGATTGGGATGTTTGGAGTAAACCATCTGAGGCATGAGATCATAAAATTTTGTAAACATTTCTTACCGGTGTTCGAGTGTTTCTTCTGGAAGAGATTGGGCAGCATTTCCTCTAAAACTGTCAAACCACAACATACTTGTAAGCTTTTTAAAAATAGTCCCAAAGATGATTAGTTACTTACACATAAATATATACAAGGTATGTAAGTAAGTATTTCGTTTACAAGCACATTCTTAAAATCTTTTCTTTTTATTGTAAGTTTAATTATAATTATTACAATGATGTGCACTTCTTTTCATTGTAACAAGCGTAGTGTCAAGTCAAGCACATGTGTATAAATGATACTTGTTTAAGATACATGACTGAGTAAAAAAAAGCAACAGGGTAGTTGACAAATTGCATACATATTTAAAATGTAATAGTCGTGTTCAGTGTTCATAAACACTACTATTTCTTGAAACACTAGATCTGAATGACAATTTATTTCACTGTTATTTGTATTAATTTACAAATATGTACTTATTTTGGCACATCACACCACCTGTATCTGTTCAATTTAGAAGTACACCAGTCCAAGTCTGGTAGAATTTGTACCTCAAAAGTACATTAAGATATCAAACGAAATTCTATTATCTGTTTTCTGTCAAACACATGAAAATCAGTCATCCTAAATGAGCGCCACCACATGGTGGATACTGGCACTATATAAATTGCCATTAGTGTTATTATCCTTACCTTCTTTCACAGCACTCAGACGCATGCAGATCTATAACATTTGTTGGAAAGTGGCCGTTACAAATCGGACAGGGCACTGTTTCTTCGTCTGGTGGACTGTAAATACAAATATATACATATATATATATTATGCTTATATGTGCTGAGGTTTTTCCCTTGCATAATCACTAGTGATGTAGACTATCTCAGTGTTTTTCAAAGCCAACTACCCCAAAATATGCAGTTATTCCCACCTCACAGTATTTCTTGTGACGGTGCCGATTATTTACAACTAATGCTGTAAACATGTTTACATGCTAATTGGTCGAATTATTTAAACATTATATGCAAAAGAAAATGTTTAAACACACTTCATATTGTTCCTTTTTAAAGTAGAACATAGGTCCATTTCACTTCGCACCTTTAGACGTAGCTCTCTCAGCTCATCCTACCACCCTCCAATCATTTCACCCTTTGAAAATGTTGCATAAAATTTGATTTCATAGGAGAAAGGAAGCAATATTATTCAGAAGCGTCAAAAAATGTAATAAACTGTTATCGTAAAATAACAATAACATGGTAAATATATAGTTCTTTTAACATAAATAACATAAAATAGCACAGGCAGAATTATACCTTAATTCCTAAATACATTTTAGTGTGAGAATGCATTGGAGGTGAATATGTGGTTTTAATGCAGGATATTTAATAAGCGTTCCCAAGTTCTGTTTCAGGAATTTTTGTGCGACATAACCCCACATTCGATATTGTAATAAGCTTAGTTTGAGGTTTGTATACAGTAGGTAAATTTATATTCAGAATAGCATTTTTTTTAAATCTGGTATTCATGTTGGATTTAAATTACCTTTACACTTCACAAGCTCTGCTGTGGTTACGTGTCATTCCTTTCAATTATTCTCGTTAAGAAAGTATATTTCTGTCATGTAAATAACACTGTGTGCCAGAATAGTTCATCAATTTGGTGTAAGTTTTCATATCTATTCTTGTGTCAATGTTGATAAGTGCATCAAGTTTCGTTAATATAAGGCATCACAAGAAATAATACATCAAAAATTGCAATACTTACAAAACAAAAACAAATTAAAAAAACATTCATACAAAAACATGTAACATTGGTTAATGCAAAATGCATAACATGAATGACATAACAAACATAACTGCAACTGGTCATGCACAAAATAATTCAAACATTCATGCTTCAATACAACATACGTATTGCACTCTTCCATCGTCAGCTGTAAAAGACAAACACATCTCTGGTGTTATCTCTTTCAACAATAATTTCCTGCCAATTTTTTTATGACTTTTCTTTGCAGGTTATTTGGGTCTTTTGTGTTACCATGGTAATGACGAAAATGTGTCAAAATGTACTTGGCTATTTAAAGAAGGACATGTTAACAGCTAAAATAAAAAACAAGATAGCAACATTAAAACAAGTAATGTACAAATACCAAAATTATGAACGACTATATAAGTAGTGGTGTTTAGAATTGCAGTCATATCAAAGCAAAACAATTTTAATTTTACCTTTCTTTTGCCTCCGTCATCACGTGTCTTGGGAATCTGTGTAGGCAGTATTGAAATAAAAGTAAGTTTGATATTTCAAAGTGATTGTTTTGTGTTAAGTCCAACATAATATATTGACAAAATACTCATGTTAACTTAATACATTTTACTGCAACATTAGCATATTACATATGTATCAACACCACCATATTTTATGATAATAAATAGTAAAGATAAACATATATTACAAACAAATGTAGCAAAATCACTGTGCAACACAATAATGTAAGACAGTGGAGCCTGTAAATAGGATAATAATATGCACCACTGTCTGCAATGAACATAACAAAATTATCTCAAAACTATCATTCATATACCAGTAGATAAAATATGTATTACAAATATATAATAAAATTTGTTTTTAAACATATGAAGTCATTATTTGTTACCGTTTCAAAGTCGTCATCCGAATCATTGAAGGTAGGAAGAGATCTCTTAGGCTAAAAGTAACAGTGAACACCCATTAGTTATATTCAGTTACACATTGTTACTGTACATTAAAAATATATGCTATACAAACTCTACATTTACTACTGTGGTGTTATCAATTTGCAATTACAACAACACTTAGTTTTATGACATTAACATTTTTTAAAGAGGAACTCTTATTAAATTTGTTGTAAATATACAGTTTAATAGTACACATTGCACCCATCTTCATTCTTAATTGGACACAGTGGAATCATACACATGTACGATAATAAAGAAAACATATGGCCTACCGGGTACACAAGCTAAATTTAAAAAAGCAAATTGTGCAATGCAAAATAAATCCAGCTGTTGCAATTGTTAGTGGCTGTCAAAGTAGCACACATTTGATATAGATTTGTCACATTATTTCATCTATTCTACCTCCACAAGGAATAATGAATTTGACAATTTCCTGGTACTCACACGATCAACCTTCTTTTTCCCACAGGTTGTGACGTGCTGGCGTAGCTGTGTGACAGGAATCTCAGTGCCACATCCCAGACACATTTCTGTCATGACCTCACTGGACACCTGTAACAAACCAGTACTTAGTCAGTGCCTCATTGGTAATAGTATTTGCCAACCGGAGTAAACTTAATTTTAAATACATATTCCAATAATTGTAGTTTTCTTGAATTTATTACGAACATCATAGTAGATATCTCGCTTCAGAATTTACTGTAATTAAAATATAGTAAACAATTAATGTCTATGGATGTATTTTATGTTTGGTGTGTACTTGAAAACAATCAAATACATACAAAATACCAACAACAGGTAACGCATTGCGTGACATAAACTGGCTCAGGAGTCAAGACAGAATTTGTGTACACCTGGTCAACAGTGGGCAGTACAGAGAAAATTTTAAATACATGTACATTCTATAGAGCTTTGATATAATTTTTCAATTCATTATAATATTTCAGTTACTTCAAAATACTAATCGTCAAAATTAAGTTGCATATAGTAATTATACATAAACACGTACTTCCATGTCAGGCAGCATGTCTAGGTCACATTGGACAGGTCTTACGTAGCAGATGGCCTGCCCAATGCCACTGATGTCTGTCATAAATCTGGCAGTGTAGCCATTTGCCGGTGGCCAGATGATGTCCATCTTTGTCTTGTCCCTGTGGCTGGACCGAAGTAATTCAATCCCACCACAGTGAACAAGTTTTGGAAAGGTTTCTTGGAGAGCTTCCAAGAAACTGACATTGCTGTCATCCTTGCGGAATTGTATTTTACGCTCACCGAGCCAGCTTCTTGAAGTTTGCGCTTGGCGCTGTTTGTTGGCACGGTCTCCTACAATACACATTATATTTGTGACCTAATCATAAAAAGACTTACAGCCACCGGATTGTCTGATCACGTGGCCAGTCACGTGTCCAAGACCTGTAACTGACCCAGGTCCTGACCGGTCACGCGAAAGTCCAAGACCGGTAACTGACCCACGACCGGTCACGCGATCATATCCAGGCCTCGAAGCCAGTCCTCTCGGTGTCACAGCTTGCCCCAGAGAGATACGGCCGGGCTGTCCCATTTTTGCCAAAGTAATAAATAATGCTTATACCTTGACAAATGTGTTTGAGTTGTTCTGTCATAAAGCTATGGCAAAGTTTAATTATCAGTAATCACAGAAATGTATATCAAAGATTTACAGTGTACCGTTTCTATTGATACAGGCGTGATATTCTACATGAAATAACAAAGAATGTAATGTTTATAACATTTAAATTTTATTTAAGAAATTTAGTTTTGTAACTACAAATAAATTTAGTTTTCGCAGTATACATTGAAAAAGTACGGATTTACTTGTAAAATGTGTGTACAATTACTATAAATACAAGTACATGACCCATGCGTTTTATGAGCACAAGTACAACAAAAATGTACTTGAGAACACAAGTACACGAATACTGAATACTTCCAACTCATGTCTGATAAGATATACATGAATAGTTTGGCAGTGGTATATTATCATTGTCGTTGTTACATCAGAAAGTAAAAGACCGCCTGAGGCAATTTTTTCAGCAGACAACATGAAGTAAAATATCCCCGCGATATTCGTTTATCTAGCTGAACATTTTCGAATTTCTAGTACAAATCAAATTGTGTCCCTTCCTTATGCAACATAGTGGAAAACTGTGTGTAAAAATGGTTTCAACAGCAGACATCAGCTGTGCTGCAATAGAGGCCAGTGGTATTCAAGTGTCATACTGTGTTACAAAACCTATAGTACGAATAAGATATCATATGTATATGAAAGTGTATTATCTAACCTGGTCAGTAGCAGCTAGGCAAAAAAACCTGTGCGTCCAGTATAACTGCTTTGGTCTGGGCGCATGTGCAATTCCTGGTGTACTGGTCCGACGTCTGCCACCATGTCCAGCAGCTAGGCTATACGGCGCAAACAGATGCCGCACTTCTGCCTGCAATGTACCACGGGTACTCGTGGAGCACGACGGTTGGGGATTACTGCTTTCTGCAGGGGACGTGCTGCACAGCAGTTCTGCAGCCTCTCTTAATGACTTGGCTAATTCTTTTCGATCCATGTCTACAATAAACAAGGAAAGGTTCAAGACATGTGCTAAGTTCACAGATGGTAGATGGTGTCACATGTGTGTCTGTAGTCCATTTCAGGTAATCAGACACATTTAAAAGTTTGTAAACTGGCTTAACAGTTAACATCCATGTATCCACCAAAACATGTAATAATTTTATCCTGCGTAAAACCCTGGTGTACCTGTATGGTGTGTTGACCGATAAATATTGACCAGTAAACAATGGTTGGTTTATTGTTGGAGAAAACAGAAAAATGAATATACTAATATTAAAGATAATAAAATATTAATTATTAGAGCAACAAAATAGAGAATTAATAAGAAAATAGAGAATACTAAAAACCAAACTGATGAAAACACAGGCGTGTGAGAGGAGGCAAGTCACTTCCTAGGAACATTTGCATGTGGCTTGTCATTAAAAAAACATCTGTCTGTGATGCAACATAGTGAATTTTTAGACTGCTCTCTTGTAATACACAATCAAATTTGGCATACAATCTCAAAAAGATAAATTTTGTTTTTAAATTCTACTGGCCAGGTGGGCCACTGGTTTCAATCCCCTACTGACCACCGTCTACATTTCCATAACCCGATCATTCACAGAAAAATAGAACGACCTTAATAACATAAGTCTATTTATTAACATTCGTTTTGCGTACACGAAGACTTCCATGCACTGTGGAAGTCATATTTTGTAAACGCCCGCATGATGGGCGAATGGCGGGAATCACTCATTATTCACGCAATCAGCGATCTTGTTACACGTTGCCGTTGGCTATGGGTGGTAGGCAGGGGTCGAAATAGTGGGTGTCCAGCAGTCAATTCGGTCGGACTGCCGAACAAGGCGTCAGCGGCAGTCCGACGGACACCCGCCAAATTCGGGAATATTTTTACCAGTTTTTATTCACAATGTCGATCGTCGATAACAGCAACGACCCCTATTGATCAAGTCTAAAATGATCGTCGCGAACCTACCGGATTACTAACCAGTTACTTGAAATTAATGTTTTCCATTTCGATCTTCGAAGGCGCGTTTAAATTTCATTTTCACCGCGATCTTCAGAGGGAGCGAAGCAAAATTTCGGAGGTTTTTATTTGAGCGAGTCAGTTTTACGTTAGAGTTTATTGTTGGAAACTGTTATTGAATATTGTTAAAGTTATTTGTTACCGATGCCTGTAGACTAGTTGTTTACCGACAATAACATGTGGAGGCATATTTCCGGAGTGGATTTCGGAGGATGAACGAAAGGAAAAAGGTAATTACGCTTGCAGATATGATTGTATGTTATTTAAAAACACTCGGGATTGTATATAATGCACTGTCAGTAAATGTAACAAGTGGGAAGTCTTGTTCAATGTTGTACTAATAACCAAGCGCTTGTGGTCAGCCATGTTTGTTTACAAATCCATCTTGGATCAAGTCCGTTGCGGTTATTAATCTAATGCCATCCTTAATTATATTACAATTTAGAGAAGCCATCAGCGTATGAATGTGTGTCTTACTGTGTTTTAAGTCAACTTAGATAATAATTTGGTAGAAATAACCAAAATATGTCTGGCATTTATTGTGATAGGCTAAGGGGTAACGCCGTAACGGTGACGCTCATCAACTGAAATGGTTGTACCTATTATTTTCTGTGACTTCTGTATCAAACATTTCAAGCCCATTGCATATTTTAACTGTTACTTAGCATCTTGTTTGGGGACATATCGTCCACAATATTGGGACATAAGTGACTTGGGACATAACATCTATAATTCTTACAAAACATGGGTAATCTTATATACTTACCTGGCCTAAATTAGTTGGGCCCTTTTAAACAGTTTCTTCTATTTCTTATCGATGTGTAGTTGTTCAAAATGTCATTCTACACCACTTCAGGTACCGTACAAAGAAGTCATGATCAATCTTAATTTTTTATTTGTGTTTTAGCAAGTTGACACGTCGCCCCAACCAGACATGTGGAGGCAGTGATAGCGAGAGTGACGGTGATGACAGTGACAGTTATCTGGCGACAGCTCTTGCCAGATTGGAAGAGTGAGATGAACGAGCTTGTTGATGTACATATGTTTTGGTGTTTATATATATATATATATATATATGTTTCTGGTGTATGTGCATATAATTATGTTTCCGGTGCAGGTATATATAATTATGTTTCTGGTGTTGGTGTATATATGTTGTTGGTGCGGGGGTATGTATGTGTTTGATGTTCGCCTTTTGTATTAAATTTGTTCGATTTTAAAATATTGTGTTTGTCGTGCTATTTTGCTAAAAAAATTGGGGGGGGGCATTTTCAGGACAGCCAGATATCCCTGAGGACTGCCAAATTTCTCAACTAGGCAGTCCTGCTGACTGCCAGATATTTAGGAGTTATTTCTACCCCTGGGTAGGTGATATGGTTGTTGTCTGTATGATAAAACGTAATGGAAAGACATCTACGTAATTATACTGTGAAACGTTTAAGTGTTGTAAAAGACCATTCCTACAGCGGTCGATTTTGTAAAACAATCTTGGAATAAAGAAGGCAACTGTTTTGGACAGCTTTCAAACTGTCACCGGCGCATGTGGGCTCTCGGCCTCGCACACAGACACGATGTTTACTTAGTCATAGGCTAGCCTGTCATTAAATGGGGCATGGGTTATCTGCGTTGTAATGCTAATTTATCATGGTATGACATATGTTACTGCAGAATCAGTAAAAGTTTGCAGGCACAACCAAAACTAAGAAATGTTTTTCATGACAGACAGCTATAGTTTCAAGCCCCATGTATACCTGTCAATACATTCAAAGTCATGAATTCGACTTCAGTGACTTTGCTTTAGTCTCAATGCAATCATGCAAAACAAACTATTAATAGAAAGTGTCAATAAGTCAATCAATTGTTAATAATATTAAATATGAATGTTGTTGTTTTTTATGTCCGAGCTCATAAAATGGCCTGCAATGCAGGATGTAATAAATAATATTGTACTTTTACGTTTTTGTTATATATTACTTTTCGAATTTAAACTGACTTTATTATGTGAAATTTAGAAGAGACACAACATTGACAGAAGACGTTGACTGTAGTCATTGAGGTCGATATTTAATTTCAAAAAATATGTAGTAATCCATGTAATAGTTTATAAATAAATATGCTAAAATTGAATAGTGTGAAAGGTGCTTCATATTTTATATTGACAGAATGACCCTAAGACTAAAACATTTCATTTAACGTCGAGTTTTCTTTTTGGTTGCAATCTTATAAAATAACATTTTTTTAAACAGAAATTCAGAAAGTCTTCATGATGTCACTCCTGTCGAAACTGTCAAATCTACTGGCCCCCCAGGCCAGTGGATACAAAAGCTTAATGTAAAGGCCTGTCAAAGTTATTCTATAGATTCCAGCCACCGTGCCATGATCCATTTCTGGGCAAATACATTACAAAAAGAGAGTATATATTGTAGGCAAAAAATAAACGGGTATAAACTAAAAAATAATCATTAGAACCGGTATGCCGATGTGTGAAGGAAGGCGGATTTGGTAGGTGGGTTCGCTTTTATAATTGGAAAAACACTTGTTCAAACCCTACAACAAAATATTGTTTTTTTGTCATTTATTTTTAACTTTTCACAAAATATAATTTAAATGGAATTAACAAGCAATGGTGTAGACAACTGATTGTATTTGTTTTATTTTGTAGTAATTATTTATTTGCGACACAAATGAATGAAAAGTGTACTATATAATGACGATGCTTATTTCAAAATTTCATTTATCAAACAAATCTTTTTTTTTCTTCAAGTGTATCAATAATAAAAATTTGGAAATATACATCATCGTTAATATAAATTACACAATTTAATCTTTGTCACAAATAAATAATGACTACAATAAAAACACAAGCAGTACATCATTCGAATTGTTATGTTGTTGAAGGTGACAAATAACATGGTTGGTATCGCTATCCACTAAGCTATCCAACAAAGTAAAAAAAAATGCTCTAGATGACTTAGTGTTTAAGATATTGTAACATTTGCATTGACGACCGCCATCTTTAAAAATGGCGGAAATAAATGCCGGAGGAGCAAAGAAATTATATATCTGAAATCAGAATACCCAAAACGTATATATTCTCATACAACAATTATTGCTCTGCATGCCGTATTTATTAAGATAAAGCAAAAATTAAAAACGTAGTTTGTGCGTTGTCACAAACAGAAGGTTAATGGACCATGTTATACCCACTTCACCATGCTCAAACTGATTTTTTCATCAAGGACACATCCTGGATGATGAAAAAATCAGGTCTGACACTTGTAACATGTATTGGTAGTAGGGTGCAAGAAAATGTGCTCCAGTTTGGTCAAAATCACAAACAATATTTTAGGTATATTTTAGGACCTTTAACCCGCTTATCGGCATAAAACTGCCTAAAATATATTGCCACATGTCCATTTCAATGAAATACATTGATATAACTAGCAATTCTAAAAAATAGCAGGACTGATTTAATCCAAATTTAAGCACGTAACTGAAAACGTAATTTTTGTCAGAGGTTGCCAAACACAAGGGATTAATTCTGCATTTTTTGTAGTTGAAGTTTCCTTCAACTACAACATTGTTTTTCAGACGGTCAAAATGAGACTGGTCCCAGCTTGTTAGACCTCCGGTAGGGGTGCATCTAATTTTGTGGGTCCCGGCCGCTGCACTATATGTTCTGACCAATTATTATATTGTATATTAAGTATACCAGCATATGTAGATTAACATATACATAAATTAGGGGATAGTAAATGAGATAACAAAACAAATCCTAGGAATTTAGTCGCCGTTTGTATACTACAGAGCATTTATGATTCTAATCATTGCCTACATTTCAGCATTAATGTGACATAAGAAATGTTTTTTAAAAGTCATAACTCGTGTAGTATTCAATTACACATGATAACAATTCTACAGATTCTTGCTATATATGTACCTGGGGGTATGCGTCAACATAACAAAAATCAACAAAATCGGAAGTTAAATGATTTGCTAGGTCAGGTCAAAGCATTAATTTTTTTATATAATGGATTATTGTCTAAATAGGTAGGCAATTATAATAGCTTTAAAATGACATCGACATCACCATCGTCAGGTATCGAAGGTATCGAACAGTGGACGTTCGATACCAAAAATATCGAAGTATCGTGATACCACTAAATATCGGTATCGAACTTTCGCAAGTATCGCGATACTTCAATATATCGAATATCGAACCAGCACTAATCGACACAATGTTGTATGTAAGAAAACCATGATGCACTGTTAATAGTTTGTAGTAATAATTTATTTGCGCAAAAATTGTAATATTGTATTTGATATTTTTCAAATAAATTATTACTACAAAAAATTTGTCAAACAGTGCATCATTGTCTAAAAGTGTTTTAGTTTATATTACTGAGAAAATAAACATATATTTTAATGCACCATGTAAAGTTCGAACCAGTGTCATAAAATATGCTGCCGCTATAAAGTCAACGGCGTTGTAGCGCTTACATCTTTCCTGAGTTTTAAACGTTCTGATTGACGTTTCTGTGCATGCGCGATTTATGTAAAATCATCACTGTGCAGCAGAAAGACAAAGTATGGTACAAACACTACAGGTTGTTCGTTAGGATGTATATAACCTCTCAGCACAGATATTTGTCGCAAATTGACACGAGGCAAACAAGTTTTGAGGCATATTTTGATAGCAAGCGTAAATCGCATGACACTAGTGCGCCATAATCCGTGACAGTGATTTATAAAAAAAAACGTAATATTTTATTGCATTAAACGACATTTTAAGAAACTCTTCACAGTAATCATCACAGGAAAGTTAATGAACAGCTAGTGGCATTTATACCGAAAATGCTTTGTTGTTTCGCTGAACACTGATGATTTTACATTTATTGCGCATGTGCAGAAACGTCAATCGGAACGTTTTTAACGACCTGAAAATGTGAGCGACAGCGCCTAGCCCTAGTAACCGAGCTACCATGTGACCACAATAAGGTGCTCAACCGCCATTCCCAGACCAAAGAGTACCCTTTAAAAGCAGCATTATGCAGGTTGTCTGAATTTCTGTGAGCACATATATAGTGTGGAGTGATTAGAAATGATGTTTTCATGCAGCATGGCATCAGAGGTGTCAAATTACGACAGCTGTCAGTCGGTGCATTTCTGCGTATTAATACAGTTGTCATGTTGCTTGGTGATGTAATCAGGGACAATCCGTGGGTGGTTCAAGCAGAAAATGGAGGGGTGTAAGGTTTGAAAGAAGTTTGTGGGAGCCTGAGGTATTAAAAGTTCACAAATTGTTCACAGAACTTCTGTCTATGAAGGGTAAATATGCTGTGAAATTGTCAATAACAGAGCTCAGCAAGATTAGTTGGAAATGAAGGAAACGTTATAATGGTCACCTATGGAAAATGCAAATGTGGTCTGACTCCTAATTGAAAAATGTCTGTTTTGACATAATAGGCACGAAAACGTGATTTGAACAATGTGTGAGGTTATTTTTGCTGCATTTGAAGTTGCTATTGACTGGAATACAATGGAGTCATTATTTACTGATAATGCTGCATCTGAGAGTTATTAAAAGTAATCAGTAAGCTAATTACTGTGTAATGTGCAAGGAAAATACATTGAAATATTGGTTGTGTCGAAGTTACACGATGCATTTCACACACGCTCTATGCATAAATATACTATAATGAAGACAGCAAGAGTTTGTGCTTCAAATGTCCCTGTTCAAGAGCGTGAATATTTTGTTTCTTATTTGAAAAAGGCGCCAAATTAACGACATATTTCCAGTACGATGAGTTTAGCTGCCATTACATTAATTATACTTTGTTTGCGACATCTACAAATGCTTGTTAATCCGAATTACGTGACTCTTGCTTGTGTCATATTTAGAACACACAATAAGCATCAATGGGCGAGCAAAGAACAATTGATTACACCCCACCCCCTAAATGCAGCCTCTATTTTAGTCAATTGTTGGTCGCCGTATGAAGCAGATTATCCATGCGCGTCTAAAAATGAACTATCTATCACCTGCTTATTATAGCGACACATATACCCTAATTGAAACACCGAACACAATTGAAAATATATTTAAATATACCCCAGATGTGACTGAGAATAAGAAAGCAGCGCGTTTTCTCCAAGTATGCACCGACTGCCGTAATCCGAGTAGGTTCACTGATGCTCATACAAACTAAAATTCGTCACCTAACATCAGTATCAGTATGTTGAAATTGTCTACAAGAACTAACATACCATCCCTGTCGACAGTCGTGCTCTTTTCAGGTGTAATATAACCAAATTATACAGATATCTGCATAGGATATGTCAGCTTAAACTAATCATATACATAAGTGATCTATATTCTGATAATAAACTATATCAATCACTGGTATTTTGCATGTTCTATCCGAATTGTATTTTTTTAAATGCTTTTGATGCACTTAAAACAATCTGGATATGTTTTAGTAACACAATTATTACTACACTGAATGCATTCACAGCGATCAAGTTGCAACAGAGAGTGCCGCAACTGTTTATTCAACATTTGCCACGTGTCTATGATGTAATTAACTACTCTACGAGCAGTATCTGATGTTTTCAATAGTGTATGCACACCAGCGAAATAAGTTGTGACAAAATAAATGATGTGTGGTGGTTATTGAGGTGTCTGTCTAATGTAATGGGCTGCGCCCGTGTAAAGTGCGGCTTACTGTAAGGGGGGTACGGGGATCATTTGTTTTTGACGCAAGAGATACGTTCTACTGTGTATCACGAATATGCTTCCCGTCATGTAACATGTATATTCCTGAATACATGTCCCACATTTCAGCGCTCTACATACAATTTAATTGAAATTACCATCGAAAGACGCTGCCTGGCCTTTATATGTTGCGAACATTTACGAGAAACTGGCCTGTGATTTTGAGCCCTCCTGGGGACGTATATATATATGACGCACAGTTCATAATTGCATCATACAACTGAGCAAAGTTTGTGAGCATTACGTTATACAGAAATTTGTGAAATTTAGCACTTTGCGTGTCCGACAAAATGCGGCTTAAAAATAAGATTTTCTTTATTTTTATGGGAAAATTTACAACATTTTGTAAAAGAATTATCAAACAATCTATATCTTCAATATTCTATATATGTTACTGTCAGATCGGTAAGAGACTGTGGTGGACTGTTTGTTGTGTACAGTGCCATTTGTTTCAGGCGAACGTCTTATATGTTATCAGTTTCTGAATAAACATGTTTCAACCCATACACAGTGCTGTTTATCTTTGAGGGGTGCAACGTTTAATGACGCATATTATAATTATTATCGAGATGGTGTCAATTTCCCTAGACAGTTAATCTAGCTATATGTCATTCTTGATGTATAAATAAAAAATTTGAACTTTTGACTTTTTTGCCAATTTATTTAAGACCACAATAAGGTGCTCATCCAAAGAGTACCCTTTAAAAGCAGCATTATGCAGGTTGTCTGAATTTCTGTGAGCATATATGTAGTGTGGAGTGATTAGAAATGATGTTTTCATGCAGCGTAGCATCAGAGCTGTCAAATTACGACAGCTGTCAGTCGGTGCATTTCTGCGTATTAATACAGTTGTCATGTTGCTTGGTGGTGTAATCAGGGACAATCCGTGGGTGGTTCAAGCAGAAATGGAGGGGTGTAAGGTTTGAAAGAAGTTTGTGGGAGCCCGAGGTAAAAAAAGTTCATGAATTTTTCACAGAACTTCTGTCTATGGTGGGTAAATATGCTGTGAAATTGTCAATAACAGAGCTCACCAAGATTAGTTGGAAATGAAAGAAACGTTATAATGGTTGCCTATGGAAAATGCTGCAAATGTGGTCTGACTCCATGTCCCTCGTAAGGCTCGTTGAAATTTCATTCACCGATTTGAGACTATCAATTCCAAGTGAATTTTGTAGTTGTGGCGTACAAGTTTACTTTAGAGCATTTAAAAATGAATATAAAGTAATTACAGTGATGTCATTATCATCACGAGTTCAATTTATTAAGTTAGTTTAGGCTTAGCTGTATGCGTTTTAGTTCGTTTCTACTTTGTTCACGTACAAGTCCAAGATGGCGATTTTCGGCGGGAAATACAAACATCGTGTTAATTAAAATGTTGGTTTTAGTAATCCTGACATCTGTCATATATATTAAATGTGCAAAATAGATTCTCTAGTACTATGCAATTTCATGCAACTTTTTATGGTCTCCAAATATCACCTTAAATATGACTTTTCAATATAATTCTGCAAACTTTGGCCTGGGCTTAGCCTTAGCCTAGCTAGCCTTAGTTACGGTTGGACATTGTCATTGCAACGGCACATGTAACAATTCGCAAATTTAATGCTAATTAGTCTTGCTGGCTCTTAAAAAATATTATAAAGAATGAACCTTATATGGTGTTTACATTTCTGGCAGCAAACACAGTACTAGTTTCTCTCAAAAAAATGTACCTGCATAACCTAGGCTAGCTAGGCTTGGTACAAATTTTGAAAATTAACATCTGAGGCTAAGTTCCTACCAAAATATTACAATGGTTCGGTCCCTTTGTTATTACTAAATGAATGTGTTAACATATATCAATTGAATATGAACATAGGTCGCACAGTTAGTGTATAATTATATGCCATTATAGAAGAGCCCAGAAACTTACCGCGTGAACGAGTTACGCACCATGCAGTTTCGCGGGTGTTTTTGCCGCCCGTGGCCGTGGGTATTAACTGCGCATGACCACAGTCTTATTCGCTATCTCCTACGGGGGGCACGGTCACTAAGGTCGAGCGAATCATTGGGACAAAACACAATTAACCGATGACGTTGAAGGCACCATACATGATGTTTTTGTTATTCATTATTTTATAATAAATAATTGTATTTACGAGAATCATTTTGACGTATACGTATAAGTATACGTATACGTATACGTATACGTATACGTATACGTATACGTATACGTATACGTATACGTATACGTATACGTATACGTATACGTATACGTATACGTATACGTATCGTATACGTATACGTATCGTATCGTATACGTATACTTCCATTCGACCATGAACACCTTTCGTGATACGACATTCCCAGATAGCATGGAAATGTTAATCTAACGTTCATTTAACGTTAGCAGAAACGTTGGTTTAACGTTTAAATATGAACGTTTTTTTGGCGTTATTTTGCTCGTTTATTTAACGTTTGCATTCTAACCAAACAAAAACAACAAAAAACTAACGTTTCGGAAATGTTAGAAATTTAACGGTAACCAAAATCAAGCGGTTCTAACCAAATGCAAACGTTAATGTAACGTTTGCATGCTATCTGGGTTATAATTGTTCTTAATTTGTATGTGTAATGTTAAATTAATATTGTTGGCGAATAATTATTTATTTACTTATTATTATCTTCAGCAATATTTAATATTAAAACGAATCTGTCACACAAAATCAGCAAAACAATGGAACAAAACATAAATGTGCAGAATAAAATTATAATCACAACACTGATTAAGAAACATGTATTAGCTGGGTCCGAATTCTAAACAATGTAAATTTTATGTGTTTTTGCGATCGCTACGCTTGATTGGTCATGCAGAAATTTATTTATCCGCAGAGAGTTAAAACAATGTTTGTACCAACATTTAAAAAAATTCCTTTAGGGATTTGTTTTATTTAGTTATTAACGATTTGGCTATTTATTTATGTATACTATCAAAAGCTGCGATCCGCCACAACAGACAACACGGCGAAATTTGTTATGATAACATTATTACTTTCTTTGATTTAATTTATAAACGTACATCATACCATTACACATTTATTTACCTCCATGAACAAACACCGGGGCATTTGTAGTAAACTGTTCACGTACAATATTCTGGAATGCAGTAACTCATGATCTACAAAAAAACCTCTCTATTCAGCAATCAATTTAAAAATAAATCAAATAAGCTATTAATGTAAACATATAATACCTTTTTGTTTTATTTTTACTTAAATTTCGTTTATAATGTAACCTTATCAATTAACCTAAATACACCTTAATTTTAGCGTGTAATGAATTATTAAACAACTTGCAGTTTGGGGTGTCTCACACCAGCATAAAGTTATCTACGCCCTGGTAGATATCGTATATTGGTACAGGTCAAATTAAAACAGACGAGGTATGGTGTGATGTGACGCCAAATGCGATAGCTTAATATCTGTTGAAACAGATGCCATGTGGTGGCATGACAAATGAGCAAACATAACATAACGACAAGTGCTGTGTGAAGATGGGCGTCGGTCGGCGTTTTCAGCCTGATGGAGATCGTAGGAAATGTCCCCCCACTTTTTCAGTTCAGAAAAAAATTACAGGCATATAGCGAGACTGATCACTCCCTCTCTTAAAAACTCTACATCAGTGTAGTAGTAAAATTAAAATACGACTACCCAGTGTAAAAATCACTAGATAAATTGCTTGGTTGATCTTAGTCCAGTAAAATTACTCATCCTGCCGGGCCCTATCTTTTTACACCCATATATCATTATAGCCATAAAGCACATAATAATAGATGATTACATTTTGTTTGCCATGTCACCCCTTGGATTGCAGCCTGGTCGCCCTGGTTGATACTTATCGCCTACGGCGGAACCATGCAGCGGATTCCCGCACGTTGTGTAATTAGATCCCATTTGAATGATAACAAATTACTTTGCCAAAATGTGGGATTGGAAAGTCCTACACAGGCACAGCTATAACCTATGCATCTTGTCACTCTATGAATCAGGCAAGCAGTTATGGGTCCTAACTGTACCCTCCAAATTTTCAGTGATTGTGTGTGTGTGTGTGTGTGTGTGTGTGTGTGTGTGTGTGTGTGTGTGTGTGTGTGTGTGTGTGTGTGTGTGTGTGTGTGTGTGTGTGTGTGTGTGTGTGTGTGTGTGTGTGAATTATATATATATATATATATATATATATATATATATATATATATATATATAACACGACTACACACGTACACACACACGTACACACACGCACGTACACACACACGCACGCACATGCACACACACGCACGCACGCGCACGCGCACGCGCACGCACACGCACACGCACACGCACACGCACACGCACACGCACACGCACACGCACACGCACACGCACACACACACACACACACACACACACACGCATGCATGCATACATCTGTGTATAGAAATTGGTCACCCGTACCCCCACTTTAAAAACCGGATCGATAGTGACAGTAGACGACGCATGACAATCGATGTGATGTTGCGGCAGGTTTCATTTATTAGCAATGTCACACTGTGTAACGGGAGACATCGTACGTGTGACGACATGCAGGCGTAATTGCAGACATTGTAAATTGATCTGTGACAGATATGGTCATAAAAATTGACTACTCATAAAAAATAATAAATGATATAACATAAAACTTATTATTAAGCTGATTATACATACATTAATGATGTTCTATTATTATAATTTAAAAATGTACAACCACATGCTAGGTTTCTGCCCAAACTCACTTTCTGCCTCATATCATATTTTGTATTGTTCAGAGGATAAATAAAGCGCATTACAAACAACTAAATAACAGTTGACTTGACGTTATTTATCGAACAGCTCGTGGGTGAATAGCATGAGCCAAACATTTGTTAATGTAAGGGATACTTCAGTATTTTCAATTTTCAAGTTGTCGATGTTCGCTAGATGGCAGCACAAACTCTAAAAGGTTAGCGAGTGCTGATTATGCGTGTTCGTATTATGCCTGGTCGCATTATGCTTGCTCGCATTATGCCTGACTTCGTATTATGGCTGAATTCGTATTATGCCTGTCTTCATTATGCCTGATTTCGTATTATTGCAGATTATCTGCCATAATATGACATGTTGAATTATGGCCCTAATATCGTTCCATACCTGACAAGTGCATACTGGCGGTCGCGCCTAAGAAAATGTAACATTTCACTCCTTGCAATTTATCACTAAATGAAGCCGGTGGCTGCTGTGGTGGTTAGGCGGGGGGGGGAACCCAGACTAGGGAAAGAAAATAATTTATCAACGTTTTAATGACTTGGGATTTAGTTACAGCCCGGAATGGGCTGTCACTGATAAAGGCTTGATTAATTATTGTAGGGTGGAGTGGATAAGAGTGGGTGCCACTGCCTGTAGTAGTAATAGTGGATGTGCTGACTGGTTACTTATCAGTATATTTCGGTATATATTGGCAACTACTTGGGAAAATCATTGTGACCAATTTAACCACAAACAAAATGTCTTCCAACTGAAGAGGATCGCTCAATGGCCGACTTCCAGTTCTACCAGATTTAACAAGATTGCCACTTAGAGAACCAACTCTAGATAGCAGGTGGACAAGGAATCCCTTTGGCTTATTCAGGGTTCAACCTGTCTATCTAAGTGTATCCCGCCATCTCAGATATATATCGATTTTATTGTTAAACATACTAACACTACCAGCACCTACACAATCAGCTGATAATCTGTTCCATTCATTTACAGTTCCTTGTAAAAATGAGAATTTACTAATATATAGTCTACACTGCTTTTTTGCTAATGTAACTCCATGTCCTCTAATCCTTCTCTCTTCCTTAACCGACAAACAAGTATTTCTGTCAATATTTTCATACCCATTCAGTACTGTAAACACTTCTGTCTGATTTCCTCTCAACCTCCTGGTTTCTAGTGTTGTTAAACCACATTCTCGGAGACGCATTTCATAACTAATATCCCTGGGTTTGGTATCATTTTGAGGTATGGCCTCCATGCTTGTATACAATATTTTAAATGTGGCCTAGCTATTGTTTTGTACAGTGGTATTATAAGTTATTTTTCTTTATACTCTATATTTCACCTAATTAATCTAATAATGTGGTTTCCCGATGCTGCAATCCCACACCGCTCTGATATCTGGCGGCGTTACCCCAGTATAGAGCAGATACGCTGATTGGCTCTCAGGTAGAACGTGAAATAAAAATAAAAACATGAATACCGTTTTTATCCGTTATTTAAAATGTAACCCCTTTTTAAACATGTCAAACATATAACGGTGTACAAAACTCATAACTTCACATACCACATGGTTACTGCAATCTCTCAAATGGTACAAGATTAAAATAATTAATTTCAGGTACTGAAAATTCAATATATTAACCTTCGAACGATCAGACCTGACAGCGGAAAATGTCCAGCATTCAGGCTTCAGCGTTGTGCCTGGCGGCGAGTAATAAATACCGGCGGGCGTGGGGGCGTGGGGGCGTGCGGGCGTGCGGGCGGGCGGGTGTGCGGGCGTGCGGGCGTGCGGGTGTGCGGGTGTGCGGGTGAGCGGGCGGGCGGGCGTGCGTGCGTGCGGCGTGCGGGCGGGCGGGCGTGGCGGGCAGGGCGGGCGGGCGGGCGGGCGGGCGGGCGGGCGGGCGGGCGGGCGGGGCGGGCGGGCGGGCGGGCGGGCGGGCGGGCGGGCGGGCGGCAGGGCGGCAGGCGGCAGGCAGGCAGGCAGGCAGGCAGGCAGGCAGGCAGGCAGGCAGGCTGGCACGCACGCACGCACGCACGCACGCACGCACCACACACATACACACACCACACACACACACACACACACACACACACACACACACACACACACACACACACACACACACACACACACACACACACACACACACACACACACACACACACACACACACACACACACACACACACACACACACACACACACACACACACACACACACACACACACACACACACACATCAAACCACGGAATGCGAGAAATGCAATTTGCAATAGGACAGTTCTTTTCCTATCATTGGTTTCATTTTTCATATCCAAATTCAAGATCTTAAATACATTTTTACCTGTAGAGGCTTTCGTCTGAACTTCTTCGGTACCAATGACAGATGACAGTGAAAGAAATGACACAAATACGAGTAGAAGAAGGAGAATATTTTGTGTCATAGGATGTTATGTCATTTTTCACGAAGACTCCGATAAAAAACCGAATGACAAGACACTAAAGAAGAGAACCATCCCGAATGTAGACAATATCATGGAACTTCTGACAATAGTATTGTGGACAACATGCTTCAGATTTGGAAGAAAATTTTACCAGCAGACGTTTGCATTAGCCAGCCATGGGCAGCCCAGTTTCGTCCATTGTTGTGAACATGTACATGGACGATTTGGGGCAAACGATCATCGCCACAGCACCAGAGAAACTGGAAAAGATATGTGGACGTCATCTGTCTAATTCACATATGCGAAGCACAGAAATTTTAACAACGTATACATAGAGTTGATCCTACTTTGATCCACATCATAGACAGGGAGGGAGCGAAAATCATTGATAAAGAGCCAAACAGAAAAATCCGACAAATAAAGGAAGCCATCTGGCCAAGAAAGACAAAGACACCAATTAACAGACACGAGGGCAACTACGAGCCACCCCACATGTACGATGACGTCACGCGTCATTAGTAGTGACGAAATCAACGTAAATCGTTCAGACGAAATTTTAGATCTTGAATTGGATATGGAAAATGGAAATAATTGATATGCGTGAATACATTATACTAATGTGGCGAGTGCAATTTGTGAGAGGAAACGCGCAGATAGTATGATAATGGCTTGAAAACCTCACTCGTCTTCTTAAAAACATTTCATCGTGTTAATTTAGTTAATTGTTTTCTCCATAAACGTAAAAGTTAGTTCATTACACGGGTGTATGTTTTATACAAACCGTTAAAAGACACTCTTAGACATAGTAA
The DNA here is from genome assembly GCA_025642075.2 of Ridgeia piscesae. Classification (NCBI taxonomy): domain Eukaryota; kingdom Metazoa; phylum Annelida; class Polychaeta; order Sabellida; family Siboglinidae; genus Ridgeia; species Ridgeia piscesae. The sequence goes on from JAODUO010002112.1 coordinate 38,531, forward strand.
ATCGATAGCGAAAAATCTCCCAGGTCTGATTTCGAAATGAAATCTCAATTTTTGTGTATTTTATATTGATTTGTTCGATTTGTTTCGCTGTGTCGCTCGTATGTCGGCCTCTTCTACGTGGTGCGCTGTGCTTTAATTAATTAATTAATTAATTATATATATATATATATATATATATATATATATATATATATATATATATATATATATGTGTGTGTGTGTGTGTGTTTGTGTTTGTGTTTGTGTTTGTGTTTGTGTTTGTGTTTGTGTTTGTGTTTGTGTTTGTGTTTGTGTTTGTGTTTGTGTTTGTGTTTGTGTTTGTGTTTGTGTTTGTGTTTGTGTTTGTGTTTGTGTTTGTGTTTGTGTTTGTGTTTGTGTTTGTGTTTGTGTTTGTGTTTGTGTTTGTGTTTGTGTTTGTGTTTGTGTTTGTGTTTGTGTTTGTGTTTGTGTTTGTGTTTGTGTTTGTGTTTGTGTTTGTGTTTGTGTTTGTGTTTGTGTTTGTGTTTGTGTTTGTGTTTGTGTTTGTGTTTGTGTTTGTGTTTGTGTTTTTGTTTGTGTTTGTGTTTGTGATTGTGATTGTGATTGTGATTGTGTTTGTGTTTGTGTTTGTGTTTGTGTTTGTGTTTGTGTTTGTGTTTGTGTTTGTGTTTGTGTTTGTGTTTGTGTTTGTGTTTGTGTTTGTGTTTGTGTTTGTGTTTGTGTTTGTGTTTGTGTTTGTGTTTGTGTTTGTGTTTGTGTTTGTGTCTGTGTCTGTGTCTGTGTCTGTGTCTGTGTCTGTGTCTGTGTCTGTGTATGCGTCTGCGTCTGCGTCTGCGTCTGCGTCTGCGTCTGCGTCTGCGTCTGCGTCTGCGTCTGCGTCGGCGTCGGCGTCGGCGTCGGCGTCGGCGTCGGCGTCGGCGTCGGCGTCGGCGTCGGCGTCGGCGTCGGCGTCGGCGTCGGCGTCGGCGTCGGCGTCGGCGTCGGCGTCGGCGTCGGCGTCGGCGTCGGCGTCGGCGTCGGCGTCGGCGTTGGCGTTTGTGTAAACTAACTTAGTTTAAATCCTTGCTGAACTACAAAGGCCGAACCCCATCACTGATGCGATGGTTCGCAATGCGACCGGCGATGACAAAACGCTGATTAGGTTGTCGTGGGCGATGTGAGGTAAAGTCCTATAGAAAACAAGATTGTAATACTATTTTTAAGACAACAAACAAACAAAGACATGGGAGGAAACTTAAACTGAATATCGTTGAGTCTATGACGGAAATGAAAACTTGCCTTATGTAACACTGGCCATTTTGTGTGTACTGGGGGCGGGGGTGCTTAAGTACGATGGTGGAAGTGTTGACAACATTTCTAAGAATGCTTACCGTTAGGTATGCGTCTTCTTTCCTTCCTTGTGACGGTTGAGCGACGATCATTGATGCGTGACAGGGCACATTCTGTCAAGTCCATCTTTACAGTGGCCAGTAAGACAAATGCAACCATGCATGACAGGACATATCTCGTCAAAAGCATGTCTACAGCTTTTCTTCTCCTTATACATATCACTCTCGCTAACACTGCCTCTATCCCTTCCTTGTATATGTCTCTTTCTCAGTCTCTGCCTGT
>JAODUO010002113.1:0-22500 GCA_025642075.2 Ridgeia piscesae
TTTTATATATATATATATATATATATATATATATATATACGTGATTATAGCTGAGCCTAAACTCGCTGTTCCTAAACGTAAACAACTCGACAGAGTGAAGGTCAATTCGCCCCCCAAGCCTCGTTCGCCTGAAAACTAAAGCGTATTCCGCTCAAAGCTCCATTTCCTTAGTTAGGTTTCGTACAGAGTTTCAATCGGCCCCGATCGAAACGAAAATCGAAATAGTTCATATTTATTTTATTAATTTCAGAAAAAATATGTATGTAGTATGATCTTTGTATGCATAAACCACTAGGCAATCATTAGGGAGTATTTGATACATCCGCTTTTTGTGAAATTACTAAAAATCGCTAGGAGCAAACGATTTTTACGGGAATGAGTGGAGGGAGCTGCTTTAATTAACATTCGGATCGGAACGTACGTCTTAGAATGTGGCGCAGTCTTATAAAAAAACTGTTTTCCGGAACACTTTAATTTGGCCATAAATCACGATTCATTAAAATACGTTTGCGCAGTTAGTATTTCATAGTTGATATAGTTTTGCTATTTATCTTGAGCGTATTTTACAATACAAACGAATGGACAACTTGCACTGCAATTCAGTTTTCCCAAACGATACTAAAAAAGAAGAAGAAGAAGAAGAAGAAGAAGAAGAAGAAGAAGAAGAAGAAAGAAGAAGAAGAAAGAAGAAGAAGAAGAAGAAGAAAAGAAGAAGAAGAAGAAGAAGAAGAAGAAGAAGAAAAGAAGAAGAAGAAGAAGAAGAAGAAGAAGAAAAGAAGAAGAAGAAGAAGAAAGAAGAAAAAGAAGAAAAGAAAAGAAAAGAAAAGAAAAGAAAAGAAAAGAAAAGAAAAGAAAAGAAAAGAAAAGAAAAGAAGAAGGAAAAGAAGAAGAAGAAGAAGAAGAAGAAGAAGAAGAAGAAGAAGAAAAGAAGAAGAAGAAGAAGAAAAGAAAAAGAAGGAAGAGAAGAAGAAAAAGAAAAAGAAAAAGAAGAAAAAGAAGAAGAAAAGGGAAAAAGAAGAGGAAGAAAAAGGGAAGAGGAAGAGGAAGAGGAAGAGGAAGAAGGGAAGGGGAAAGGGGAAGAGGAAGAGGAAGAGGAAGAGGAAAGGAAGAGGAAGAGGAAGAGGAAGGAAGGAAGAGGAAGGGAAAAAAGGGAAAGGAAGAGGAAGAGGAAGGGGAAAAGGGGAAGGGGGAAAAAGGAAGAGGAAGAGAAGAAAGGAAAAAGAGGAAGGGGAAAGAAAGAGGAAGGGAAGGGGAAAAAAGAGGAAGGGGAAGGAGGAAGAGGAAGAGGAAGAGGAAGGGGAAGAGGAAGAGGAAAAAAGGGGAAGGGGGGAAGGAAGAGGAAGAGGAAGGGAGAGGAAGGGGAAGGGAAAAGGGGAAAAGGGGAAGAGGAAGGGAAGAGGAAAAAAGAAAAAAGGAAAAAGGAAGAGGAAGAGGAAGAGGAAGGAAGGGAAGAAAGAGGAAGAGGAAGAGGAAGGGGGAAGAGGAAGAGGAAGAGGAAGAGGAAGGGGAAAGAGGAAGAGGAAGAAGAGGAAGAGGAAGAGGAAGAGGAAGGGGAAAGGGGGAAGAGGAAAGGGGAAGAAAAGAAAAAGAAAAGAGGGAAGGGGAAGAGGAAGAGGAAGGGGAAGGGGGGGGGGGGGGAAAAAGGGAAAAAAAGGGGAAAAGGAAGAGGAAGAGGAAGAGGAAGAGGAAGAGGAAGGGGAAAGGGGGAAGGGGAAGAGGAAGAGGAAGGGAAGGGGGAGGGAAAAAGAGGGGGGAAGGGAAAGAGGAAGGGGGAAGAGGAGAAGAAGAAAAGGGAAAGGAAAGGAAAAAGGGGGAAAAAGGGAAAGGGGGAAAAAAGAAGAAAAAAAGGAAGGAAAAGGGGAAGAAAAAAAAAAGGGGAAGAGGGGGGAGGAGGAGGGGAGGAGGAGGAGGAGGGGGAAAGGGAGGAGGGAGGAGGAGGAGGAGGAGGAGGGGGAGGAGGGGAGGAGGAGGAGGAGGAGGAGGAGGAGGAGGGGGGAGGAGGAGGAGGAGGGGGAGGGGGAAGGGGGGAGGAGGGGGAGGAAAAGGAAGAAAAGAAAAGAAGAAGAAGAAAAAAAGGAAGAAAAAAGAAGAAGAAGAAATAATTTGTTTTTATTTGACCATTATTTCAAAATACTAAATTATCCATGCCAAAAAAAAATCTCAAAAATCAAACATAAAAAACACAACAAACATGGTAATAAGCTAAAATTAACAATACAACCTAGAGTCAGGAAATTCCTCTCAGACCCGGGGTAGTCGCTAAAGAGGAGCCACCTTTCAGGAAATTTAATGTACAGAATAATGTCTTCATCTAGAACACTTTCTTCCAGAAACAAACAAAAGAAAACACTTAACAAACAAAACATAATAATTTTTATTATGAAGATGCATTTGCGCAGGTGACTCGATTATTGTGTCTCAAGGCACTGTTTTAAATATAAATACAGAATGAAGTTTATAGGTGGTTTTAGTTTCATAATTTTGCATACATGCATAGCAGTTTTGTCTAGTGCACGTTATTTAATAACTTTGCAAGAAATACAGTTTAACATACTTTACAAATTTGTATCATCATTATCTTGTTTATGTCTTACTTTTATTTTGAGCATATATATTATATGCCTGCTTTTCGTTATCAAAGGCATACATGTTCTATTTATAAAGTTTTGATTTCATTATACACGTAAACCTGCGAATTAGTCCAAAGAGCGTGGCCATCTAACGGATTTCTTCTGGTTCGGGCACAGCCAGCTCTGGCTCGAGCAGTGACATTACATACGTTTCGCCATAGTATCTTCTCGACAAAGTCACGCAGCCAAGCGAGAATAGGATACGCGAGACTACTTAGGCTACATCTCTATCTATTTTCGGGTAAAACCACCTACCCAGTAACAGTGCACAACAATGATAAAGTGCTGTCACCTCGCGGCGTCTGGTTAAACGAAGCTAGTAGGAACCGGTACGTTTACATGTCATCTTTTCCATTGATGTTAATTGTGTCTAACTCTTCTGAATATTAGTGGCTGGTGTTATATATAAGCAGAAATATCTACGTCATATGTTCGGGTTACATGATGTTGATTATTTAATTACTAGACTATGTACATTAACCTGTAGTGATGACTGACCAGGACTACGATTAAGTCCCTTGAAAATACTTAGTTAATCTAACGTTTACGTACGACACGGCGCAGCCATAGACATACTCACATAGTAAGTAGGGCTGCACCATGTACAAACTGCATAAACGTTATTTAAATATAGGTCTACATATACAGTTATAGAATGAAACGTATACATACGTATATGTCACCCTTTTTTGTGATCCTAGGTATGAGCAAATGTTTCGTTTTGCAACCCTTCACAGCCCTACAACCCCACACGCTTTGGTTTCCTAGACGCCGCGAGATGGCGGCATATCGGCTTGTTGTCGTGGCTGGTTTTCGTCAAATGCCCTCTGTCTCTGTCTTTTTGTCTCTGTCTCTGTCTCTGTTTTGTTTTTCTCTGTCTCTCTCTCTTCTCTCTCTCTCTCTCTCTCTCTCTCTCTCTCTTTCTCTCTCTCTCTATATATATATATATATATATATATATATATATATATATATATATATATATATATATATATATATATATTAGACAAACCCCATGCACCATAAAAAAGTCTTAAATAGATTGGGTGCGTTTTGAGAAAAAATACATTAGGTTCTGCGGGATTTTTCTGGTGATCCAGACAACCCTAATAGTCATCTTTACGTGACTTTTTGAATTAAATGTCCTGATTTGGTAAACAAAATTGTCAACTTCACTGGACGAATTACTCTAAAGCTGCTTTTATTACACAGTATATTGCATCCTTATCAAATATAGCACTATACAACAGCTAGAAAGATGAATAACTATACTATATGAACTAACTATATATCCTTCACCTTCAGTTTCTTTTCTTCCTCGTCTACAGCGCGGCGCTTCGATCTGGTGAAGTTCCTTCTGCGTCTCGCTGATCTGTTTCATGTTCGACCTCAACTCAGTCACCCCACCGACAGTCTCTTGAAATGTCTGGATGATTCCTTCGCACGTCGACTTGACAGTTACTGACAAATCATCTTCCCATGTGTTACTATATCGCGGACCTCCAGTGAGAGGGAGTTACTGCTTGAAGTAGTCCTCAGCATACTCTCTCGTGAGGTTACTACTCGGTCTGTACGTCTGGCAGACCTCAAACGCAATGATCTGTTCCCATGTTACCTGGATAAGAGACCGGAGACTACCATGAGTTATTGCTCCAATAGATACCATCAAATTATAAGTATTTATTGGCAGCAATGCAAAATATTTCTTCGTTTTATCATCAACATGACCTACAGATAGATTTTGTTATAAGCGTGCCTTACGTAATTATGCTTTCACGACATTTGTCATCTGTCTATACTAATTAAGCTACAAAGTAAGTGGGCACTATAATTATGTTCTATATGTTAAATATTAATCAAACATACGGAACAATATACGTGAAGATTCGACAACAACTAAAACTTACACAATAAGTGAAACGAGTGATGGGAAACTCCTGCCCGCGTTCGACATGGTAACACTTCTCCAGGTTGACGACATTGCGAACCTACAGACGTGTCTTCCTGCCGGCCGGGACAACGAACATTCGGCGAAGTAGCCACTCGATGTAGCCGCATTCCTCTCTTTTGTCGAATACATTCGGGTAGTTTACTTGTAAGTTGTACGAGTTTTATCATCAAAGTAAAGGGAGAACGGAATAGAAAAATAAGGTACAGGAAAATTTTTCACAAAGGAAGATATAAGGACATGAGGGAATATTTAGCAAAGATAGACTGGAATAACACACTGAAGAATAAGACAGCAACAGAATGCTGGAATATTTTAAAGAGTGAAATTGACTGCGTCGTTGACAAATTTGTCCCCTTGAAAAAACAGGGGAAACGGTCAAAGAAGAAACACTTATCGAAGGAAGCCATTAGAAAAATCAAGTACAAGCAAATGATGTGGAAGACATATAGACATACCGGAAGTGAAGAAGACTATAGTATTTATAAAGAAGCACTTAATCAAGCTACAGCTGAAATTAGAAATTCAAAGAGAAGCTACGAACAAAAAATAGCTTTTAATGTAAAACATGACAGCAAGAGTTTTTATGCGTATGTTCGAAGTAAACAGAAAGTTCAGGATAAGGTCGGTCCTCTAGAAGGTAGTGATGGAAACATAATAACAGAGGGATTCTTAATGGCAGAAAACCTAAATGAGTACTTTAGTTCGGTGTTTACCAGGAAGATATTAGTATATTACCAGTACTTGAGACTAAGTTCGAAGGGAGAGAGTTTGACTATTTAGGACAACTAATTGTAACCCCAACAATGGTAGCTATGAAAATAAGAGATATGAAGGATAATAAATCACCTGGAGTGGATGGGATTCCTCCCAAATTACTATTGGAAATTGTAGAACAAATCAGCATACCGCTTGCAACAGTGTTCAATTTGTCATTAGAGGAGGGAATACTTCCGTTATAATGGAAAGAAGCAAACATTATACCATTATTTAAACAAGGTTCGAGAAACAAGTCAGAGAACTATAGACCAGTGAGTTTAACATCGGTGATTTGCAAACTATTAGAAAGACTAATTAAAGATCACCTGGTTGATTTTCTTGTTAAAAATAAATTGATAAACCCATCTCAACATGGGTTTTTAAAAGCGAGGTCATGCTTAGCAAATATGTTATGTTTTTTGGAAGATGTCACAAAGTGGCTAGATGAGGGATCACCAGTAGATATAATCTACTTAGATTTAAAAAACCTTTGACAAAGTGCCACACCAAAGACTACTACTTAAACTAAAGGCCCATGGCATAGGAAATGGAATGATCAACTGGATAGAAAAATGGCTTATTGATAGAAGACAAAGAGTAGTAGTTGATGGGAGGTTTCAAACTGGAAAGGTTTTGAGTGGAGTACCGCAGGGATCAGTACTGGGACCTATTTTATTCTTAATATATATCAATGATTTGGATGATGACATAACAAGCAAGGTGTTGAAGTTTGCGGACGACACAAAAGTGTTTAGGAAAATTAAAAGTGATGCAGATAGACAGCATTTACAAGATGATCTTAATAAGTTGATAGAATGGTCTGAGAAGTGGCAAATACTGTTTAATTTTGGAAAGTGTAAGTGCCTTCACAGGACATGGGAATGAAGATGCACAATATACAATGGGTGATACTGTACTAAATACTACCTTAAAGGAAAAGGACTTAGGGTTAACTATTAGTGCTGACATGAAGGTATCAGAGCAGTGTGGAATTGCAGCAGCGAAGGGAAAAAATGATTGGATTAATTAGGCGAAATATAGTGTACAAAGAAAAGAACTAATAATACCGCTGTATAAAACAATAGTTAGGCCTCACTTAGAATATTGTATACAAGCATGGAGGGCCCTATCGCAAGAAGGATATTGATATGCTAGAAAGAGTACAAAGGAGAGCAACCAAAATGATACCCAAACTCAGGAATATTAGTTATGAAATGCGTCTAAAAAAATGTGGTTTAACAACATTAGAAACCAGAAGATTGAGAGGAGATCAGATTGAGGTGTTTAAAATATTGAATGGATATGAAAATATTGACAGAAATATTTTTCACAGTCAAGGAAGAAGAAGGACTAGAGGACATGGAGTTACATTAGCAAAGAAGCAGTGTAGACTAGATATTAGAAAATTTTCATTTTCACAAAGAACAGTAAACGAATGGAACAGATTATCAGCTGATTGTGTAGGTGCTAGTAGTGTTAATATATTTAAACATAAAATCGACATATACCTAAGAAGGGCGATAGATAGGTTGGACTCTCGATAAGCCAAATGGCTTTCTAGTCCACCTGCCATCTAGAGTTGAATCTCTAGGTGGCAATCTTGTTAAATCTTGTTAAATCCCCTGGTTATTATTTGGAAGGTGCTTCTCTATCCACGTAATATTATTTCTGTACGGAGGCCAAGTGTATCCGGGTCGGCGGAGGTGATGTGAGTCGGCGACACCGAACCACTCGACCCACTTGAGCCATATCTTCTCGTCCACCAGCATGTTGACATGGTCTGACATCGTCGTTATTGGGTGAGTATATTGGGAAGTGTCGCGGGTTCCATAACCAGAATCACTCATGGTCAGACTGCCTGGTCGGTCGGCATTGGGGAGTGGCTCCCGCTGATAACTAACATACTCCTGCCATTTCTTATACCACTCTATCGCCACCACGTAACCGTGCGTGCCTAGTGGCTGTCCCCCACCAAGTCTGTGATGATACGACACTGTTCCTTGGCAGTCGTAGCGGTGTCAGTCATCCTCCCGTGTCCTGGCTGGATGCTGTTGTCTGGTAGTGGTTGCTGCAACAATGAAATAAAAGGTGATGAAGGAAAGTGACCAGCAAGTCATTTCAAAGGTAAGTTCTTACACAGCGCATGTAGTATCCAATCTTCAGAATTGCTCTAAGCAATGAACACTTTACTCCCTGGTAGACCTGTTTAATCGAACACCATGTTTTATGCCCGTTTATAGATTTGGATGTCGTAATATTAGAGTCTCACAAATTATAAATATATTTACTCTACCACAGCGCAACTCTCTAAGAAAATTAAGCCTAATATGGTTCTGCGTTGTCGCAGTGTAACAGTTAAGCATTCTCAGAATCGCCCCAATGGGGTTTTCAAAAGCCTGCTTCTAGTGAATCAACGCACCAACTCCCCCCCCCGAGAGGAGATATAGACTAAGCATGTGCTCTCCCCCCTCCCTCCCTCCCCCCCTCCCTCCCTCCCTCCCTCCCTCCCTCCCTCCCTCCCTCCCTCCCTACCTCCCCCTCCCTCCCTCCCTCCGTCCGTCCGTCCGTCCGTCCGTCCGTCCCTCCCTCCTCCTCCCTCTCCCTCCCTCCCCCCCTCCCTCCCTCCCTCCCTCCCTTCCCCTCGAGCGCTATGATCCCAGCCTACCGCCTACCCATTAGCCCCGATATAAGTTTTAGTATATAGCATTTTCAAATTGCGTAAAATGCTCTTTTGATGTTTAGTTTATTTAATGTTATGTTTTTCGTAATCGTATGGTTACTTAATTAAATGACTGTCTATATAGTTTGTACATGTGCAGTTAAAAACGGGCTAATAGAAACGTTAATTTTGTTTTTTAGAAGAGGATGCATCTAGATGGCCTTTTACACAGGCCACACATGTCGCCAAAGTTGACACGACACATTTGCTGCTGACCCTATGGCCCATATATATTTCACATTCCATCATTGATGCTTCGGCAGGAGTGCTGACCTGATGAGGTAAGTGGTTTGAAGTATTGCATAACTGTGTGGTCTTTATTGCTTGTAGTTTGTACAGCCCAGCCGCAGCCAGATTGCCAGAGCTCGTGTATGAGCCAATCAGAGTCGAGCTTATGTTGAGGCATGGCGTTTGATATTTCTGCACTGGCAACAGGCCACTGAGGTCAATGCAACGGGCTGTAGAACGTTGCTGTTAGATGATTTTGTCTTTCTGACTTTAAGTACTAGATACAGTGATCATTTAGTGAACTATCATACAATGCATTGACAAGCATCTTCAGATATGTAGACAAGTTCATTATTTACTGATAAATGTTGAATTAATGGTGGAAAAATAGCAAATGGCTTAATGGGTATACCAGTTAAAGCGTATCTTATTCCTGTAAACACAGCATTCCTTGTCTTAACTTATCCCTCACTCCAGATGTAATTACCACTTGTATGCTTTTTCCCCAAGTAACATTCGACTTTGGAACGAATCATGTCAGCTTTAGGACGCACAGCTTATCTAGATCAGTATACATATAAATACAAATATAATACAAAAATGAAAGAGATTGCTTTGTAACGATGTTTGTCCCTCTCACACGCACGCATGCCCGCTGACAGAAACACGCACACAACACACACGCATACACGCACGCACACATACACATACACATACACATACACATACACATACACATACACATACACATACACATACACATACACATACACATACACATACACATACACATACACATACACATACGTTCACGCACAAACAAACACGCACGTCAGCTTGCACAACGAAATGGTGTTCTCTGTGATTATATCAGCTACTACATCAGTTAGTCTGGTTGTGAGCGGTATTCTATAATTAACCTAGACATTTTAATTACTTTGTGGAAAATAGCTCAGATGAGCTAATGTTATCAAATTCACATGTATACATATAATTATCAGTTTTGTTTTACTTGTGTACAGAATCATTATTAAGAAAAACATAGTGCTTCAACAGCGTTTTAAGCATTATAAATGTTGCACACGAAGCATCCGCGTGACTCAGTTTCGTTATACGTTAGTGAGTGTTGTTTCCCGAGAAAGTCGACGTGTTGTGGTTAGACTACAAACTACCGAATCGTGTCATTCGTATCACACGATGAAAATACTTTGGGACATTACCTAGTCTTCTTTTGAATACCTTATTTCGTTTTCATCACTGTTGGACAGTGAATTGGGTTAGGTTCCTGAAAATGGATTATCCAAACTTGCGATGGCTACAAAGGTGGAAGGCAGTATTTCAACTAATGATTTGCCATCGTATGTTTTAGATGGTTTATTTGATAGTTTTGGCGAAGAAATTAAACCAGATGATGATTATATTCGAAACAACGACGAATTTGGCGAACTTAATGAAACTGTCCGTGACAGCGGGATTATTTATGATCGATATTCGGGCGCCAGTGGTGATAACAGTTACAAAGGAACCGTACCGTGTTGTCAATGTAATATATGCTACTCGCTGATTATATTACTTTCGAATATATATATATATATATATATATATATATATATATATATATATATATATATATAACATCAATATTCATGAAATGTACATTTGGTTCTCAAATCTTGACATGAAATGAGGTTGACAACTTTGCTGCATATTCACTGGGAATGGGGTCACAGCAGGGAAGGACCGTAGGACTGAAATGGTTAATGTGTCAATTATCGCACATAATGTACAAGTACATATGCATAACACTGCATTAGATTAATTATATTATTATAATCAATTCAAAATGCAATCCATACCAAAATCAGCGGGATTACTTAACATATATGTTATGGTGTTGAACATTTTAAGCAACTCTTCACAGTAATCATTACACGAGAGTTAACGAACAGCCCGTGGCATTTATAAAAAAGAATGCTTTGTCGTTTCGCTGCACAGTGATGATTTTATATTTATCGCGCGTGCGTAGAAATATCAATCGGAACGTTGATCGAAGCTATATCAATGAGGCATTTGTTTGGCCCACGACGGATATGTCCAAACCACCGGAGTATTCTGTTTCCGATGACATCTGAGATGAATTTAGTGGTGAATGTCTCCTTGCTGAATGTCTCCTTGCTGACCTAATTATGTATTCGTCTGACTGCCCTTGTAATGCAGCGGCCGCGCCAAATAAATTAGATGCACCACTACCGGAGGTATAACAAGCTGGAACGGGTCTAATTTTGACAGTCTGGATCTCCAGTTTTTGAAAAATAATGTTGTTGTTGCAGCAAACTTATACAACATGTTGAATTAACCCCTTGTGTGCGGCAACCTCTGAAACAAAACGTGTTCAGTTACTTGCTTACTTTATGATATCAGCAAAAATAAAAAAACGTAGTCTGTGCGTTGTCGCAAACAGAGGGTTAATGGACCATGTTATACCCACTTCACCATGCTCAAACTGATTTTTCCAACAATGACACATCCTGGATGATGAAAAAAGTCAAGTCTGACACTGTTGTAACATGTAGTAGGGTGCTAGAAAATATGCTTCAGTTTGGACAAAATCACAAACAATCGCCATATGTTGGGTCTATTTGTAGACCCTTAACCCCCCTTTTCGGCATAAAACTGCCTAAAATATATTGCTACATGTCCATTTCAATGAAATACATTGAAATAACTACCAATTCTAAAAATAATAACAGGGCTGATTTCATAAAATAAGCAAGTAACTGAAAACGTAATTTTTCCAGAGGTTGCCGTACACAAGGGGTTAATTCAGCATGTTGTACATGTTTTCTGCAACAACATCGTTTTTCAGAAACTAGATTTCCAGACGGTCAAAATGAGACCGGTCACAGCTTGTTAATCCTCTGGTAGGGCCATTGCCTTAAATAGAGCCCTTTTTCAGCTTCGGCCGCTGCACTATTGCAGTATCTCGCTGGCAACGTATCTCAAAATGCCAAGAACCAGAAAACGGCCTGCAAGCGAATATTTTCCATTAGTAAACGCAATTATCAACATTAATGCTAATTGGGAGACATTCCTACTAAGTTACAACTGTCGCTTTCGTTACAGCCACACTATATAAGATCTTTATTCATAAAATGTTTCGTCATGAAAAAAAAAATGTCAAATGCCCCAAAATGCCCCAAATAAATATTTTATTCAAATTTACACACGGTAAACGCCATGGGAGCATTGACAGCAAATACACAGAACCAGGAGGTTTATCTTTAATAGCTTTATTTGTAGATATTATAAGTGGACAAAACGATGTACAATTAGACACACAAAACACATAATAACTCAATTATACCGTATGTATATTTATAATATACCAATGCATCAAATAGCGTAAATTGCAGATTTCCTGCGCAGATGTTCTAATGTAATCTCACAGCAATAGGCATGGAAATGTAATCCCTCTTTACATTAACACAATGTTTTCTCGCAGACTGGTTACCGGAATAAAACTGTGATAAAAAATGTGTTTCGTTTTCAACCTGTAGACGTTTTTAAAAATATATAATAAAGATTCACTTAAATTCTAATTCATTCATTCTATTAATATTAATAAGTGGTCGACAACGGGATCATAGCACATTCTTCTTAAACATTTCAATGGAGACGTCAGCCGTAATTAAATTGTCTTTGATAAAATATATGAAAAGCATTCAATTATCTTCTAATTCATTAATTATATTTATATTAATAAGTGCTCGACAACGGGAACAGAGCACATTCTTCTAAAACAGTGGAGACGTCAGTTGTAATAAATAAAAGTGTTGTTTGATATGCTTGTAGTATGTTTTGTGTGTGAACACATTACCACACCGATCAATTAACAATATAATAATTTCACACTGTTCAAACAAAATAACTCTTCTTTTCTACAACTAGGTTTACAACGTAACACGCCGAGTAGAAAATGCAGTACAATGCATGGTGTAATATGCTAACGATGTTTGAAACATGTAATGATATTACGACTCTGGTCAGTTAACAACATTGCAATAGTATTTCTTGTTCAATAATAAGCAATTCATGTTTTCTCCAAACATATCAATAAAATAACATATGCTCCATAGAAAATGTCGTAAAGTCTAAATGCATCTCGGAACACATTGCCACCTCGTTAACATTGCTAATAGTGTACAACTTCATAGCACGACTAGGTAGTTCACAAGACACGTAAGACTGACACGTGTCTTTCGGAGGAATCGCCTTAGGATAGTCTGAAGCCTGTGCTACGAAACAGAATGACCTCCATCATGTCCAATGCTTCTTGTTACTTCTTGAACTCAGTCGTAGTCCTCCGTTTGTCGTTCATATTTCACTTGATGATACGTGAGAACAGTCTGCAAATGAACGGTAGGCCTACATCGTGAGCAGAACACAGATATCACACATACTCTGCATTGAGTTAACAGGTAACCGAACCCAGGGGAGGGCTTCTAGGCAGATCCCCGAGACACGCCATGGGGCATGATATGTAGGATTAGCCTATTACCGTGTAGGAATTTATATCCATAATGTTTTCAAGTGCTTGAAGATTTACTGACTTTCGGCAAATGCAGGTTTTTAAATAAATATAATTTAGAAGCTGTCATGTAAACCACCCGTGGCAATTACCCAATGCGAAGCATATCAGTTAGCAACTACTTGATTGACGTCAGCAAGGATTCAAATCAGTGAAGTTTGGGACACTTCACAAATACAGTTCGGGAGCAGCCACCCACGACAGCGTCACCACATGTGATGGAGTTGTTTGTATGGTATAGACATGTTCTCATTGATGGCGTGTAATGAATTATAAAATGTGTAACGAAGTATTTAATACTTCGTTACAATATTTATGTAGCTTGTTTTCTCAAGTATTCGGCACACGAAGTGCAATTTTAATACAGGACTTGTACTGTTCACGAAGTCGTTTTATCTAAAGTAACCCTACTTTAAACCTTTAATTTCGAAATGTTTTCTTTATAATAATTATTACGTCGACATGTTGACGCTCCTCTCATCTTCGTTATAAAGGATTTAGGAGCAATATAAGTTAACTTATTATTTGCAGTAGTAATAACATTATGCAATTCGGCGATTCCTAGGCCAGATTTCGAACGTTCTGTTTACATGTTTACTCAAGTATGTTTTTCCAATGTGCTTTTAGATTTACTTAAGTAGGTTTTAGGCGAGTTATTTGTACATTTGTTCAAGTATAAAAAGTACAATTATTTTAAAATTGGTAATTTAACACATGAGGCAGCATTAAGTAGGAGAAATATAGACGTAAACGCACCCCTGGAGTCTGCGTGCGTCCACAGCATACGGCGCGGCAGCAAATGACGACAGACCAGATGGAGACGATCAATTCGACCAGGTAGGCGACGAAACAGAAGAACCGCACGACCATGACAGCTCGCCCCTGGGAATAGACACAACGGCGACGGAATTAACATGCTATGAAACGACACATGTTCCTAGCTGCTATCTAATATAATGCTCATAATAACTAGCTGCACTTAAATGCATGTCGGACCTTTCGTGAATTTTTGTTTTTACTTTCTACTAGTCATGAGAACTACTCGATTCTAGCAGGTAATAACGGACCATAATTATGGTCCTATGTGAACAGATCTTAAGTGTTCGACGTTTGGAGAGGGTTCGCTACAATTACATGGGATAATGTCACTATAGTTAGATGTATATGATTCCTATAGTGATATTAGCGCAGTTTTATTTCTGATTAATATATGTGTAACAGTAGCATACACTTACCTCCGGGTGATGATAAATTGCATTTAAAGACACTAAGTCGGTGCCGAAACGATAGAAGGCCAGCACAGCGGCAATGACTGACGTCACCATGAATGCGATGATCTGAAGAAAACAACACTTTTCTTTAAACACACATTGGATGGTACGCTATGAACAATGCATTTAAAAATTTGTCAAACACCTCCGCAAACTAAGGACGGTGGTTGTCTACACTACATCTGGTAGATATCATATGAGTGGACTTTAGAATAATCAGTGTTGTTCCTTGTATGAGCCGTTCCCCCCACGCTGACTATTTTAAAACAGTAAACGCTGCGTTCTGGTTACCTCGTGCAGATCGTAAACACGAGTGCGTGACCCCTACTTGACCCAGTTGCATAAGTTCACCAATGGGAAACTGGAGCAGCGAAACAACGTTCAAGTCCACTGACAGGTGTTGATCTCTTACACCAAGTGTTTGGAAAGCATCGCACGTTATTATTTATTAGTTGGACACATTTGTAACGCGCCATAAAACCTACGCACAGACCTAACAACATAAAATAGGTAAATATACATATGGATATAAGCTAAATAATTAAGTTAAATAAATAGGTTAAATAAATATTTTAAAATAGGTTAAATAAATAAAATTAAAATCAGTAAAAATAATAAGTTACATACTATAGTAAATTGAATTGGTAAAATTAGACATGCAAGAGATTAAGAAGACAACAAAACTGCTAAACACATTATTAATGTACTTAAGTGTGGAAATATTCAACTTAATTTAATTGCCATATCAACTAGGCACACGGTGTTCTAAACGCTATGCGGAAGAGAGTTGTCTTTAGCAATGGCTTAAAGGGAGTATAGTATTCCAAAGTGTCAGTCTTGCCACCGAGAAAGACCGCCGACCGTAGATTATTCCAAAGTGTCGGTCCTGCCACCGAGAAAGACCGCCGACCATAGATTATTCCAAAGTGTCGGTCCTGCAACCGAGAAAGACCGCCGACCGTAGAGTATTCCAAAGTGTCAGTCTTGCCACCGAGAAAGACCGCCGACCGTAGATTATTCCAAAGTGTCGGTCCTGCCACCGAGAAAGACCGCCGACCGTAGATTATTCCAAAGTGTCGGTCCTGCAACCGAGAAAGACCGCCGACCGTAGATTATTCCAAAGAGTCGGTCCTGCAACCGAGAAAGACCACCGACCGTAGCTTATTCCAAAGTGTCGGTCCTGCAAACGAGAAAGACCGCCGACCGTAGATTATTCCAAAGTGTCGGTCCTGCAAACGAGAAAGACCGCCGACCGTAGCTTATTCCAAAGTGTCGGTCCTGCAAACGAGAAAGACCGCCGACCGTAGCTTATTCCAAAGTGTCGGTCCTGCAACCGAGAAAGACCGCCGACCGTAGATTATTCCAAAGTGTCGGTCCTGCAACCGAGAAAGACCGCCGACCGTAGATTATTCCAAAGAGTCGGTCCTGCAACCGAGAAAGACCACCGACCGTAGCTTATTCCAAAGTGTCGGTCCTGCAAACGAGAAAGACCGCCGACCGTAGATTATTCCAAAGTGTCGGTCCTGCAAACGAGAAAGACCGCCGACCGTAGCTTATTCCAAAGTGTCGGTCCTGCAAACGAGAAAGACCGCCGACCGTAGCTTATTCCAAAGTGTCGGTCCTGCAAACGAGAAAGACCACCGACCGTAGCTTATTCCAAAGTGTCGGTCCTGCAAACGAGAAAGACCGCCGACCGTAGATTATTCCAAAGTGTCAGTCTTGCCACCGAGAAAGACCGCCGACCGTAGATTATTCCAAAGTGTCGGTCTTGCCACCGAGAAAGACCGCCGACCGTAGATTATTCCAAAGTGTCAGTCTTGCCACCGAGAAAGACCGCCGACCGTAGATTATTCCAAAGAGTCGGTCCTGCCACCGAGAAAGACCGCCGACCGTAGATTATTCCAAAGTGTCGGTCTTGCCACCGAGAAAGACCGCCGACCGTAGATTATTCCAAAGTGTCAGTCTTGCCACCGAGAAAGACCGCCGACCGTAGATTATTCCAAAGTGTCGGTCTTGCCACCGAGAAAGACCGCCGACCGTAGATTATTCCAAAGTGTCAGTCTTGCCACCGAGAAAGACCGCCGACCGTAGATTATTCCAAAGGTCGGTCCTGCAACCGAGAAAGACCACCGACCGTAGCTTATTCCAAAGTGTCGGTCCTGCAAACGAGAAAGACCGCCGACCGTAGCTTATTCCAAAGTGTCGGTCCTGCAAACGAGAAAGACCGCCGACCGTAGATTATTCCAAAGTGTCAGTCTTGCCACCGAGAAAGACCGCCGACCGTAGATTATTCCAAAGTGTCGGTCTTGCCACCGAGAAAGACCGCCGACCGTAGATTATTCCAAAGTGTCAGTCTTGCCACCGAGAAAGACCGCCGACCGTAGGTTATTCCAAAGTGTCGGTCCTGCCACCGAGAAAGACCGCCGACCGTAGATTATTCCAAAGTGTCGGTCTTGCACCGAGAAAGACCGACGACTGTATTGCTCAAGATGGTACCGCGGTATTGTCAATTGACGTTGGCCGGCAGATCTCAGTAACCGTTGGGTGAGTAATGTATCACTAGAGAGGTAAGATATTCTGGCCCGAGGTGGTGAACTGCGCGATATTCGAGGAGAAGAAAGTTGAATTCAATTCGTTGGCGAACGGGCAACGAATGAAGACTAAACAGAACCGGTGTGATGTGATCTCTTCTGCCGGCCCCAGCTAGGAGTCGCGTCGCAGAATTCTGGACCATCTGCAGCTTATGCAGCAGAGTCCAGGCACACCGGACAGTAGCGCATTGCCGTGGTCAACTCGAGACATGACTAAGGCAAGAACTATTGTCTCGCACGCGGCGGTAGTCGAACAGTTCCTGATCCTGACTATGCTGTGAATATGGCTGATTCCTACCTGACAAACACGGCGTCCTAGCCCCGCCTTTGACATGGTGACATCAGTACTAAAACACCGATATTTTGGATATATCAACCACCACCACATTTAACCCTCAAAAACCAATAAAATACAAACATACATGAATACTGAGAGAACCAAATTTGTTATTATAAGTTGAACAGATAAAAAAGTAATAACAATAATAATAATTAATAGTAGTATTATACGCCACATAGTGCCACACCTAATGTAGTGCACTGCGGTTTGCAAAAACACGCAGCCAATAATTATGTTAAAGACAATGCGAGCGAGCGTGTTGCAGTAGGTGCTTGCATACTTGTACTGGTATACAATAAGCTAATTATGAACAGTCAAATCACGCAGAGGCTGCACGTTGAAAGTGCTCGTGGAAAATGTGGAAGTTGCAGAATAACTTCAATAAGAGCAATCTACTCACGGGACAGGTCGTCTTTCGTTTGCCGGCAGCGACGCCCAAAGACCCGGGGACAATTATCTGTGGAAAATAATAGCAATAAAGGTTATCATTATACACCTATTTTTAACTTGTTGTTCCCATGACCGCGGTAAATTATGTTGTCACTAACGCAGCAGTGGCGTCACCTGGGGAGCGGCAGGCCTCTCAATTTGAGCGCAATAAATAACTGTATTGTGTTAAATGCATCGATAACGGGTTGGAAATATATATATATATATATATATATATATATATATATATATATATATATATATATACATACTATCCGGATACTGTGTTGGTTGCCTTTTTATCCTTTGAACGCACACTATTCCGTGAGTGACACCCCGCGCTCCACAGCCTGTTGCACTGAATTTGATCCACTTTTGAGCGCAACAACCCCAATAAAAAGAGCGTTCTGGCGCCAATTAATGTATACATGTCTGCGCGCGGGTCTGGAGACTGTCTGAAAATTGCGCGCTGTGCCGGGAGTTAGTTTACTGTCGGTAACAGAAAACTTTAAAAGTTGATATGTGCTGGCGTAATGTTGTGAATGAATTAGTAGGGCATATTTATGAATTGATATTACAATCCACTTCGCACTCATCCTACCCTGTTTGGATTTGCGTAACGGCACGTGGTGTTCGGTGTAACGTTGCAATTGTTATCTGCAATACAGGTTTTGCTGCTTTCGTTCGTTTCATTTATACGTGGGGATATTATGATTAATGACGTATTTTCGCTGTGAACCGCCCATCATCTTAGCGAAGCTGTCCCCATATAATACATCCTCAATCAGATGCGCTTCACCTCGTCACTTTATTCGGGTATTTACGTGATTTATTTACAAACAATCATGAAAATTATAGTGGGTGAGCGGATTTAACGATACTAGAATATATTCTCATACGTGTACCGACATGTGAGGTCCGTACTTTGGCTGCCTACGATGTGACCTGATTAGGGATGACGTTGCAAGCCAGGGTTCGTTGCGTTGCGCTAGAGTACTCATGGCTGATCGTTTCTGCAAACCGTGGAAGTAAGCGGAGTCGGTACGCCGTCTCTGCGGCTGGTACTGCCGTTATCAGCCGCAGCGACCCCTGGCGTGCGAGGACGATATACAACAATTATACATATATATATGCATAATATATGTTTGACTCGGATGTATAGCAGGACAATATTGGGCCCTTACAAATCACGAACCCTAGACCTATTACGTCATCCCTAATCAGGTCACACACACACACACACACACACACACACACACACACACACACACACACACACACACACACACACACACACACACACACACACACACACACACACACACACACACACACACACACACACACACACACACACACACACACACACACACACACACACACACACACACACACACACACACACACACACACACACACACACACACACACACACACACACACACACACACACACACACACACACACACACACACACACACACACACACACACACACACACACACACACACACACACACACACACACACACACACACACACACACACACACACACACACACACACACACACACACACACACACACACACACACACACACACACACACACACACACACACACACACACACACACACACACACACACACACACACACACACACACATATATATACATATATATATATATATATATATATATATATATATATATATATATACGGAAGATTGGTCCAAAATGGTCGGTTTCGTATAAATATATATATATATATACGACTGGATATTTTACTGTTGTGTGATATATATGTATCCTTATATTATTATTATGCCATATTCTTTCATTAGTAATTATTATTTTACACATATCGATGTTACTGTGCATTTGCAATTACGCGTATTATACAGCTGCATACGGCACTGGCTACTCACGATGACACCAAAGAGCAGAGAGGTAATGATCTCAGAAAAGAAGCCGGCGAAGACAGCGATGCTGAGGAGTGACGTTGAGACTCCCACAGTGATCTGTATCCCGGCAAGCACAAACGAAGATTTGCTCGCGTAGTGTGTGTAGAGTCCAGGTGGATCTGGCGTTTGCGCGACCACTGCCTTCGCTGTCATGTTTACAATACTGTTTTGGAGATACCGAGACTATGTCCTATATATAGGGCTGGTAAAAACAGTCGTGGGCGGAAAGCGACACGCTCAATCACATGCAGTAGCGCCCGGGAGACGGGAAACATAATAACACTCCAATCATAGACATGAATATAACACATCCATCCTTCCCTCCCTCCCTGCCTCTCTCCCTCCGTTCATCTCCCTCCTCCCTCATCCTCACTCCCTCCATCTCCCTCCCTCCTTCACCACCCATCCCTCTCCCTCTTACTCTCCCTCCTCTTATACTACACCACACTCCTTCCTCCTCCCCCCCTCCCTCCCTCCCTCCCTCCCTCCCTCCCTCCCTCCCGTCCGTCCGTCCGTCCGTCCGTCCGTCCGTCCGTCCGTCCGTCCGTCCGTCCGTCCGTCCGTCCGTCCGTCTGGTCCGTCCGTCCGTCCGTCCGTCCGTCCGTCCGTCCGTCCGTCCGTCCGTCCGTCCGTCCGTCCGTCCGTCCGTCCGTCCGTCCGTCCGTCCGTCCGTCCGTCCGTCCGTCCGTCCGTCCGTCCGTCCGTCCGTCCGTCCGTCCGTCCGTCCGTCTCGTCCTCCGTCCGCTCCGTTCCCTCCATCACGTCCCTCCCATCCTTCCCCTCACTCCAACTCTTCTCTCTCTTCTCTTCTCTTCTCTTCTCTTCTCTTCTCTTCTCTTCTCTTCTCTTCTCTTCTCTTCTCTTCTCTTCTCTTCTCTTCTCTTCTCTTCTCTTCTCTACTATTCTCTTCTCCTACCATAACTTAATTTTCAAACAAAGATTGCTTAACATCACTTACTTGCCTATCTACTGCACTGTTGGAGGAAGGCCCACTGTTGACCTTCCAGCAACTTATTATGAGACGACCCCTTAATTGTCTTCACCAGGTCGTTGTGCACAGGCCTCCATAAACAAGTCGTGGGCTCGCGACCTATGTGTACAAATAGCTATGCGCTCAACGATTGCAACACGCACACGCACACGCACACGCAAACACACAACACACACACACACACTAACATAAACACATGCACACGCACACGCACACGCACACACACACACACACACACACACACACACACACCACACGCACACATACACACACACACACTAACATAAACATAAACACATGCACACGCACTCGCACACACACACACACGTACACACACACGCACACACACGCGCACGCGCACGCGCATGCGCACACGCACACGCACACACACACGCTTTTCCTTGGCACAAGGCCACACCACCAGAATCTTCTGTTTCCGATTACATCCGAGATGGATTCAGGGGTGAATGTCTCCTCGTTGACCTAATTATGTAAGTGTCTGTCTGCCCTGTAGTGTCTCGCTGGCAACGCATCTCAAAATGACAAGAGCCAAACAATGGGTTACAAACACATAATTGCCACCAAGTGATAACGAGTTACCTGCTCGGGAAATGTTTGTGACAGATTATCTACTGAGTGTGTGAGTGATAGCAGTATGGAACGGATTACCTACTGAGTGTGTGAGTGATAGCAGTAAGGAACAGATTACTTACTGAGTGTGTGAGTGATAGCAGTATGGAACAGATTACTTGCTGAGTGTGTGAGTGATAGCAGTATGGAACAAATTACCCACTGAGTGTGTGAGTGATAGCAGTATGGAAAATATTACCTATTGAGTGTGTGAGTGATAGCAGTAAGGAACATATTACCTATTGAGTGTGTGAGTGATAGCAGTAAGGAACAGATTACTTACTGAGTGTGTGAGTGATAGCAGTATGGAACAGATTACCTATTGAGTGTGTGAGTGATAGCAGTAAGGAACAGATTACCTATTGAGTGTGTGAGTGATAGCAGTAAGGAACAGATTACTTACTGAGTGTGTGAGTGATAGCAGTATGGAACAGATTACCTATTGAGTGTGTGAGTGATAGCAGTAAGGAACAGATTACCTATTGAGTGTGTGAGTGATAGCAGTAAGGAACAGATTACTTACTGAGTGTGTGAGTGATAGCAGTATGGAACAGATTACCTGCTGAGTGTGTGAGTGATAGCAGTATGGAACAGATTACCTATTGAGTGTGTGAGTGATAGCAGTAAGGAACAGATTACCTATTGAGTGTGTGAGTGATAGCAGTAAGGAACAGATTACTTACTGAGTGTGTGAGTGATAGCAGTATGGAACAGATTACCTGCTGAGTGTGTGAGTGATAGCAGTATGGAACAGATTACCCACTGAGTGTGTGAGTGATAGCAGTATGGAACAGATTATCTATTGAGTGTGTGAGTGATAGCAGTATGGAACGGATTACCTACTGAGTATGTGAGTGATAGCAGTATGGAACAGATTACCTGCTGAATGTGTGAGTGATAGCAGTATGGAACAGATTACCTACTGAGTGTGTGAGTGATAGCAGTATGGAACGGATTACCTACTGAGTGTGTGAGTGATAGCAGTATGGAACAGATTATCTACTGAGTGTGTGAGTGATAGCAGTATGGAACGGATTATCTACTGAGTGTGTGAGTGATAGCAGTATGGAACAGATTATCTATTGAGTGTGTGAGTGATAGCAGTATGGAACGGATTACCTACTGAGTATGTGAGTGATAGCAGCATGGAACAGATTACCTGCTGAATGTGTGAGTGATAGCAGTATGGAACAGATTACCTATTGAGTGTGTGAGTGATAGCAGTATGGAACGGATTACCTACTGAGTATGTGAGTGATAGCAGTATGGAACAGATTACCTGCTGAATGTGTGAGTGGTAGCAGTATGGAACAGATTACCTATTGAGTGTGTGAGTGATAGCAGTATGGAATAGATTACCTACTGAGTGTGTGAGTGATAGCAGTAAGGAACAGCTTACTTACTGAGTGTGTGA